>BMAO01002179.1:0-178772 GCA_019973975.1 Trichonephila clavata | reverse complement strand
GCTCTGTTGCTTAACATTTTCCCTTCTCTTCACAAATTCTCGATCCTAGTATCACTGAAGACCCGCAGTGTAGGGGAGGGATGCACGTTAAATCTATCGAGAGCTCAAACGTCCTCCCGTTGGTGTGGTGTGGTAGTTAGGAGAGGGAGTGCCAGCTCAGGTGTCGTCCGCGTCACTTGACCATGGTTCAAAATTACGTGGACCGTCCCCAAAAGGCCTCGTGTAGCTGAACAGTGGGACGTTAATATTCACTCAATCTTCACAAATTCAGCACTTCCAATATTATTTTCCGAAATTACTTTGATTTCTTTGTTTCTTTCCTCTCCGCTTAGCCCGGCGTTGCACGGGCTTTTATCGAGTGAATAACTTCACCCTCATGGAAATTTCGTGTTTCCCTCAGGCCGATAGCACCTGTGTGTGTGTGTGTGTGTGCGTGCGATGTGTGTGATTTCTTTAACAATGTCATAAAAACTCCCTTTTTCGAAATTTGTTCTTGCGTTGGTGTGGTGTGGTAATTATTAAAGATGGGTGAAAGCTCATGTGTCGTCCTCGTCACTTGAGAATGGTTGAAAATTTCAAGGTCTGTCACCAAAAACCCTCGAATAGGCAAACAGTGCGAATTTAAAAATCACCCACTCACTTTCCAATTCTTTCGTTTTACCGAGTGAATAACTTCATCCCCATGGAAATTTCGTGTTTCCCTCAGGCCGATAGCACTTGTGTGTGTGTGTGTGTGTCTGCGCGCGCGATCTGAGTGATTTCTTTAACTATGTCAAAAAAACTCCCTTTTTCGAAATTTGTTCTTGCATTGGTGTGGTGTGGTAATTATTAAAGATGGGTGAAAGCTCAGGTGTCGTCCTCGTCACTTGAGAATAGTTGAAAATTTTGAGGTCCGTCACCAAAATTCTCGAATAGGCAAACAGTGTGAAATGTAGCCTTTTTAAATGTAGTTGTATGTTAAAAAATAACAAAAAATTAGAAATTTTTCAAATTTCAAAATGTTACTACTATTTTAAATATTGAAGTAAAATTGTGAGGATTTTTGAAATATTCGACACACGGGAAAAAAGTGTCATGCAATTATCTTTATAAAAGAAGAAATTATTAAATGATTGTTTTAAGTATTTTGAGTGTTTTATTAAAATTTGTTTCGAATGCATAACATACTGCCATGGAAATTCACCTTCCTTTATCAAAGTTCCTAGTATATGTGTGATTCCTTTATATTAACGTCACTACAATTCCCTTTTTTAAAAAAAAATATATATCTTCCAGATCTTACTAATGTCAGACAGGTTTCAGTTCTCTTTCTACAGCACGGTGTTACAGTGGCTTTTTTGAGTGTAGAACTATTTTCCCCCTGACTCTCCCCTCAGATATAAGATTTATCTTCAAGTTTCTATTCATGACATATCAAAAACAATATTGCTTTAGTAAAAAAATAATAAATTTAAACAATAAAAAGAAAACTATTTTGATGCTTGAGTAAAAAAAGTCATCATTTTTTAATAATAGATAATTTCTAGGAATCTAAAATAATTAAATAATTTTCAGGTTTTCATTAATCAATCAATCGCTACTTACAGTTAACTTAAAAAGGTCTCTCTAGAACGTAATTTTATCCAAAATAATAGGCGATATACTTTTTATTAACAAATAATTAATTTAATAAGGAAATAATAGAAACATTCCTTTTATTTTAAAAAAATATATTAATTTAATTCCATTATCTATAAATAATAATAAAAAAAATTAAATATTGCTTTAGTTTCGTAAAATATCTATTATTTTAAATCCATTTTCTAAAAAAATAAATACAAAAATTCTCACCGTTAATTATCGAAAGGACTATTCATTTTTTCATTTCGTTGTTTTTGAATGTTAGATTAAAAATATATAAGAATGAAAAAGCCTGGAAATTTATTTACATTCACTGCACAAAATCATTCAAAAAGAAAATAATACTGTGTGTAAGACTAATATATGTTTCAGAATTATATTTTTTTTACAGTATTTTTTATTCCACTCATTCACTTTTGCCAAGAACAGCAAGTTTGACCTTGGCTGTTGAGTGTTAAACAAAGGGAGAAAAAAAAATAATAATGATTCTAGCGCATGCGCAAAGCCTTTAGAATGTCTTTAAAGCTTTCATTATTTTTGAGGGCTCAATTTTTAATTGAAAATTCCAAGTTTTCACAATTGATTGGAAACAACAATAATTTTTAAAGAAAAAAGGTTACAAAAATAATGCTTGTATTATTTCTCGCAAAAACTTTATTTTATGAAAATCACAAAAAGAAATCTTTAAAATCTGTATTTTTTAAGCGAAATCGACACACGGGAAGAGAAAAAATCATAAAATATGCAAAACAGCATTGTTTTGTAAAAAAAAAAAAAAAAAAAAAAGTTGTTTTTTTTCTATAAAATTCTTTAAAGAAAAATAGTTTTTTCCCGGAAACGAAACTGTAGCCTTTTAAAAATAGTTGTGTGCTGAAAAAAAAGACAGGAAGTATAAATTTTTCAAATTACAAAATTTCACTACTATTTTAATTTTTGAAGTAAAATTGTGAGAATTTTTTGAAATATTCGACACGGGGGGGGGGAAGGTTTCATGCAATTACCTTTATAAAAGAAGAAATTATTAAATGATTGATTTAAGTATTTTGAGTGTTTTATTAAAATTTGTTCAAAAAAGTTTTTGGCTTTTTTTTTAAAATCACTGATTCTAAAAGTTTTAAAAATCATTTTTATTTAAAAGTTATGATGTTGATTAATTTTGGAAAAAATCATAAAATATGCAGAAAATCTTTGTTTCCTAAAAAAAAAAGTTTTTTTTTTTAATTCAAAAAAAAAAGATAGTTTTCGGCATTTTACTTTTTTAATCACTGTTTCTAAATATCAATGAACTTTTTAAAAATCATTTTCTTTTAAATTCATCGATATTTATAAAATATAAAACTATAACTTATTAATATTTTTACATTAAAATTGATTAAAAATATTCATTTAGCAATTAATTGTGACGTTCCGTTTGCTTAAATAATGGCAGCACTGAAAATTTACGTGGGAAAAATAAACAGAAATGAAAGCTTCTTGTTATGAATTGTTGAAAAAGATAGAAATTACTTTGAATGATTAAAAATCAGAAAAAAACCTTTTTTAAGGCAAAAAAAAAAAATGAAAAGGACATTAAAATAACAGAGGATCATGTTAAAATAAGTATTTATCAGTAAAATTAATTTACGTGGGAAAAATAAGCAGAAACGAACAAAATCATATTGGCTAGATTCGAACCCAGCCACAAGAAAGAATTAGATACTTTGCGAAAGCAACGCGCTTTGCAACTACGCCACACAGACCTGTAGCGAAGAGTGAAAATAGGCAATAATAATGAATGCGAGTTCAAAAAAAATAACTCTTTCACTCGCATTTTTTTTTACTCGCCAAAGTTACTGATTTCCCCCTGTTTAAGGCAGAATTTTTTTAGTGTAACCCTTGAGTTAGATGCGGTCGAAGGTGAAACAGGTCAGAAGTCTTTGGCGCAAAGCTAATTTTCGACGCCAATGTTTGGCTAAATGTAAAATCGCGTATTTTGAATTATTTTAAAAATCATTACCTTCATTTTAAGAAAATAATTTTTACGTTAATGCTCTCAAACATCACCAACTATTTGCAAAAATAACGTACTTTGAAATAAAAAATGTACAAATTACTACTTTTTAATTTATTTCTCAGAAAAACATAAGTTTACGAAAATCACAAAATGTTTTTTAAAATCCGTAATTTTAAAGCAATTTTTTCAATCTTCGTATATGTTACGGATAATATTACTGTACATACGGAAAAAAGGTTTTGTGAGATTACCTTCATAAATGACGAAGTTATTCAATGTTAAGTAAAAATTGGGACTAATTTTTAAAATTTCTTTAAAAAAAATAGTTTTCGGAATTTGATTTTTTAAATGAATGGATCTAAAAGAGAAAGGCTTGAAGTTAATTAGTGTAGAATATCGATTTAATAACACAAAAAGAAATTCATACGCAACAATTTAGAAATAATTTTCATAAAAACGCATCAGTTTTAACACTATTTTAAAAAATTCGAAAAGAATAGAAAATATCGTTATTTTACAAAAAAAATTATACCGTGTCGTGGCGAAATAAATGATCTTTCCGATTCTGTAATTATTTTTTGTCTGATTTCGACCCCGAAAATTAGATGACAATTTTAATATGGTGGAAAACGTAAGATTACCGCTCGGCCGAAACGGAAGGGAAGTTCCGCCAAGTAAACAACCGGCCGGAGTAAAACAATTAAGCGTTTTAAGGTTTTTAATTAATATCTTTTTAACTAATTACAATATCGGAATATAAATGGGCAATACGGCCTCCCCGGAAAATTCCCCATCTTTTGGTACCTTCCGCGACTTTCTGCGTGGTGCGGTTCGTGAGAAGATAGATAGATAGATAGATAGATAGATAGATAGATAGATAGATAGATAGATAGATAGATAGATAGATAGATAGATAGATAGATAGATACGTTTGTTTACCTTCGAATTTTAATAGTGTAAGATATCTCTATATATATAAAGGAGAAAAGCGACTGAGAGAGACTGACTGACTGACTAATCACGAAATCTCTGGAACTATTCAACCTACAGACTTGAAATTTGGTAGACATGTTCCTTTCATAGAGTAGACATCAGCTAAGAAAGGTTTTTCCGAAATTCGAAATGCAAGGGGTGCTACGGGGGGTTAAGGGCTTTAATAATAATTGTTTCCATGTTTAAACTACTTGATGTATAATCTTGAAATTGGGTAAGCGGATTCCTTTCAGAGAGTAGAGATCCGCTACAAAATGAGTTTGCTGAAAATCGACCCCCAAATGGCGTTGCAGGGGCTTAGGGGGCGTTATAGATAATTATTTCTATTTTTAAACTATTTGACGCACTGTCTTTAAATTTGATATATAGATTCCTTTCGTAGAATAATGATCCGTTACAAAACGGGTTTTGTGAAAACAGACTTCTAAGTGGCGTTGCGGGGGATTAAGGGGCCAAATAGATAAATATATCCGTTTTTAAACTACTTCACCTACCTGCTTGAAAATTGGTAGGTAAGTTCTTTTCCTGGAGTAAATATCCGCTACATAATGGGTTTTGGGAAAATTGAACCCCAACGGGTGTTGCGGGAGCGGGGGGTTTAAGGGGCGTTATAAATTCCTATTTTTAAGTTATTAGACCTACAGTCTTGAAACTTAGTAAGCAGATTCCTCTCATAGGGTAGAGATACGCTTAAAATGGGTTTCGTGAAAATTGCCCCCAAGTGGCGTTGAGGAGACTTAAGGGGCGTTATAGATAATTATTTCCATTTTTATATTATTAGACGCACAGTCTTTATATTTGATAAAGAGATTTCTTTCATAGAGTAGAGATCAGCTATAAGAAGGTTTTGTGAAAACAGACCTCTAAGTGGCGTTGCTGGGGAATAAGTGGCGTAAGAGATAAATATTTTCGTTTTTAAACTATTTGACCTACCTGCTTGAAAATTGGTAGGAATGTTTCTTTCATGGAGTAAATATCCGATACAAAACGGGTTTGGAGAAAATTGACCCCCAAGGGGTGTTGCGGGGGGTTAAGGGCAGATATAAAAAATTATTTCCATTTTTAAACTATTAGACGCACAGTTTGAAATTTGGTAAGCAGATTCTTCTCATAGGATAGAGATACACTAAAAAATGTGTTTTGTGAAAATCGACTCCTAGGCCACGTTGCGGGGGTTCAAGGGGCGTTTTTGATAATTTTTTTGCATTTTTAATTAATTGGACGCACAGTCTTCAAAGTTTGCTAAGCAGATTCCTTTCATAGAGTGCAATTCCCCTACAAAATGGGTTTTTTGAAAACAGACCCAGAAGTGGCGTTGCGGGGGCTCAAGTGGCGTTATAGATAATTATCCCCATTTTTAAACTGTTAGACGTACAGTCTTGAAATTTGATAGCAGATTCCTTTCGTAAAGTAGAGAACCGCTACAAAATGGATTTCGCGAATATCAACTACCAAGTTTAATTTCGGGAGATTAAGAGGCGTAATCGATAAATATTTCCATTTTTAAACTACTTGATCATCCTGCTTGAAAATTGGTAGGCATGTTCCTTTCATGAAATAGAGTTCCTCTAACAAAGAGTAAAATGAAAATTGACCCCAAAGATGTTTGCGAGGGGTCAAGAGAAGTTACAGAAAAAAATTCCTGTTTTTAATTGTTAGACCCATATACTTGAAATTTGTTAAGGATGTTTCTTTTGTTGAATAGGGAACCATTAAGAATAAATTTTAAGCAAATCAAGTTCTGGGGGGTTGCAGGGGGTTACTGGGACGTATTGACAAAAAAAATTACTTTTTTCGAGCTACAAGGACTATAATAATGAAATTTGGTTTGCATTTTTCTTTTGTTGAATTGAAATCCGCTAAGAGCGATAATTTTGGAAAACGGCTCTCAACGGGATTACGGGGCTATTTAAAATAAAACTTTTGCTTTTTCTGTTAGATTTAGACTTGAAATTTGGCTTGCATGTTCAATTTACGGAGTAGAGATCTACCGAAAATTGGTTTTGCGGGAATCCACTTGGTTTTTGAGTTACGAAAGAGCAAACATCATTCTATGCTTCAATTTTAGAGATTTTTAGAAAATACAAATTAGATGATTTCTGCCCTTTTTTTTATCAACAGGTGACAGTTACATTTATAAGTATATTTTTCAATTCAATCGAATTCTTAATGCTAGGAATAATTTATACATATATATAAGCAGTAAAAATTTATAAAACATCATGAAATACCCAGCGAAGCGGGCGGGTAACAGCTAGTATATATATATATATATATATATATATATAAATATACTAGCTGACCCGGGCCACGCGTTGTTGTGGCTTTGTTTCTTCAATATTATTCTAAATCTTCAATGCAGTCAAATTAATCTTCATTGTTAATTTTGGAGGGTTGAAATAAAACATAAAACAACAAATTATTTTAATTTTGCATTTCATTCATCTCCTATTTGAGTGCAGTATAATGCATGAAAAACTAACGAAGTCGTTAAGTAACAACATATGAAGATTTAATTTTATAAATGTAGTAAATAACGTTGATTCTTTGCAATTTTTAAAATTATTTTTATCATTTTAAAGTATAAAAATTAAAATTTTATACAACTAATCTCTAATCGGTGCACAATATTTTTCGGTATCCCGTATTTTGCTAACTCAAATAGATTCAACGGTTTCCGCACAGGTGAGCATATAACATCTAGTTGCCCATTCGAGAAACATGGTTTTTCTAAGTCCAAGTATCAAATGAATATTGTTCGGGTTTCAGATTCATTTATGGTCATCGCGAAAGCCAAACGAATTGGAATTGAAGCCTTTTGAATGGTATTAGACATTCTGACGGTATCAGTGGAACACGTGGCAACAAATTCCGTAGTAGCAGAACCGAATTTTCGTTCAAACTTTACAGTCAAAATGTTTGCTTCAAGAAGTTTTCGGTATAATTTTTTGATGATCAAACGTGCCTCGTTGCATTATCTAGGTGAATTTAAGTTAAGCAGATAATAACCAGGGAACCAACCGAAGATTACTTGGTGACATTCCTGATATATCTAGAGAATTCAAAAACTCGGTTGGAAAATTTACGGTTTTGTTTTCATCAACAATAGTGTCGATTGGTTTAAAAAACAATGGATTAACTGGCAACAACCCTGTGTCTGAAAGTTTATTTCATCATAATATCAATATTTTTTCAGATTAAGTAACAGGATTACAGAAACAATAATTCTTAAGATAATTATACAGTATATCCGGAATGACACTCTCAATCAGTTTCTTTTTGCCTAAAGAACATTACAGAAATCGTCTGGTTATATCATGCATTATGTATTGGGATGAGTTCGACTTCACCGTTTCCAATATTCGGTAGTTGGTTAGGAAATATTTACTCAGATTGATCATCTTGCAAATGTACTTGCGTGTTTATGGTCAGTCAAAGTGTTTCCACATTTCGCCATCAAAACGATTTTTTAAACAGGCGTTAATCACGTGAGCAAAAGTAGAGCGTGTAATGGCTGTTAATGCCTGTCGGAAATCACCAGACAGTAATACAACAGCAACACCGAATATTCTCTCGTTGCCATTTAAATCTTGCAAAGCTCTATGTAATGCTTTGAGTGAATGCTTATGGTTCATTGTACACTTATCCCTGATCGTAACTGAATTCATTTGCAATACTGTAGCCAATCCACACTCTTTTCAGTGGTACACATTGCATCTCGTATTTTATGAATGTCCAATGGCAGCTGATGTGGAATGTGCAGTTTTTTCACTATCTAACATAGTGACAACAAGGCCCGGAAATGCAATTTCCTATTGCAATCATATTTTCGCAGGACTGCACCTGAAAGTTTAGTTGCTACAGGGAATGAAAATCCATAGGTGGAACTCGAACGCTAAGCCATTTGACCTCATTCCAGCAATATCCAGAAAATTTACGGAAGCTTTTGAAATCCGTATCCAGATTCTCATCCCCACCACGAGAAGTAGTCGGTGCCCCCTTTCGACGCCCTTGCTCCAGTAAGTTCAGTCTGTGAAGGGGGACATTACGGTCGGTCGGCATTATCCGGCAAAGTTACGGGAGATTCTAAAATCCGATTTCACATTATTATTGTTTCCCATCCAGAAAAAACACCCGGAAAGCATTTCTCTCTCCTCAAGAATTTTAAAGCAAGCCTTTTCCACAGTTTGTGCAAAATACTTTCGTCTGGTATTATTTGACGTAGATATGAGATTATATTGAATAGGATTGAGAATATTCGGATCGGCAGTTCCGAATTACAATCAAGATCTACTTTTTGCGTTTCTACGTCGGCAAGTGGCCGCGGTAGCCAAGTGGTCAAGGCATCGGACCATGGCTAGCGTGTAATAAGTTTGAGCCCAGCCCCACTGAAAACCCGCCGTGTAGGGGAGCGATTCACGATAAATCTGTCGAGAGCTCAAAGTTCCTCCCTTTGGTGTGGTGTGGTAGTTAGGAGAGGGGGTGTCAGCTCAGGTGTCGTCCACGTCACTTGACCATGGTCAAAATAACGCGGTCAGTCGCCAAAAGCCCTCGTGTAGCTGAAAAGGGTGAATATTCTCGGACAGCAGTACCAGCCTACTGCTGTCCGAGAATATTCCGATCCCCCGGCATTATCTGGCAAAAATACAGGAATTTCTATATTTCGAATTCAGACTCGCTTAAACCATCTCAAATTACACCAGGAATACACTTTTCCCGCGCCAAGACTTTAAGGGTGAGATTCTGCCCCAGTTTGCGTAAAAGACGATTATCCTGAATTATCCGGCAAAGTTACTATAATTTCTCAGATTGAATATCAGATTCGGATTATCCGTTTTGAAATACACCAGGGACAAAGTTTTCATGATCCAAGGCTTTTAAGGCAAGCTCCTGCTACGGTGTGTCTAAAACACGGTCGACTGGCATTATCCGGCAAAGTTATCGAAACTCTTAAAATTCAATTTCAGATTCTCATTTCACACTCCAAAATGCACACGGAGCTGATTTTTGATGCTCCAGTGCTAGCAAGTTCAGTCGCTAGAGATAATGAAAATCTGGACGAAGGACTCGAATCATTTGCCTTTTCTCCTAATTCAAACAATATCCGGCAAGTTTAGTGGAGTTTCTGAAATATAATTTCAAATTATCGTTTCCCGCCCCTAGATACAACTGGAAATTGCTTTTATTCCTCTGAGCCGGCAAGTTCAGTCCCTAGAAGGGGCAATAGGGTCCGGCTTTTGCAATATCCGGCATTATCTGGCAAAGTTACAGGAATTTCTAAAATTCGATTTCAAACTCTCGTTCACCATCCCGAATTACAATAGAAACGCACTTTTTCCGCACCAAGACATTAAGGGCTCTTGCCACGGTTTGCGTAATAAATGGTCGTCCTGAATTATCCGGCAAAGTTACAGTTATTTCTCAGACTGGATATCAGATTCGGATTATCCATTTTGAAGTACGCCAGGGTCCAAGTTTTCACGATTCAAGGCTTTTAATGTAAGCCCCCGTTATGGTGTGTCTAAAATACGGTCAACTGGCTTTATCCGGCAAAGTTACGGTTATTTTTGGAAACTGACTCGAAAATTGGATTCCACACCCCGAAATACGCCAGGCACTTAATTTTCGTGCATTTTGGTTTGCAATATCTGCTTCCACAGACACATGAGCATCCCTTACGGGAATCTGGCAACGGTTTTTCCAGATTCTTCACATTTCCGGCAATAAAAAAATTATGGCGTGATAAATTGAAATACAAACCATTCTATGTTTTAAGTTGGACGAATTGACACACAGTATGCAAAATTATATTATGATCGGTTGAGTAGTTTCGGAGTCCATCGCGGATTAACACTGTGACACGTATATTTTATATATAAAGATGTATATATATATATGCTACTTAATAGCAAGATCTATAAAAGACCTGAATTCCATTTATCATAATTCTAACATATATAGACGCTATGCAACCACATAATATGTGTGAACATATAGTCGAAATTTCTCTACAAGAGAGAGAGATGAATGAACATTAATCAAAACTGAAAAAATTTGAAATTGCAAGATAACAAAACAATAGATTTTAAAAAGGATATATGAAAAATTAAAATAATAGAGTTAAATATAAAAAAATATAAAAGTATGGATGCTACAGTATTATAAACATTGCTGACTTAGGACAGCTTATATATAAAATAATTTATTTAAAATTGGGGTTGAACATGTAAATTTGTGGCCAGCCAATCTTCCCCCTTTCTGTTAACAAATTAAAGATAAAAAGATTTCTTCACTCTATTGTTTAGATTTTGAAGATTCTATTAATATTGATGCTATGATTAAAATACTTGTAAAATTACATAAAGATAATTTTTTTTTAAAATGTCAATTATGATAGATTTGGTTCTCTACCCAGGTTTGTCCTAAAAGAGAACTATGTATATCATAATGGGGATTATTTTTTCAACAGATTAAAGGTTTGCCACAAGGTGGCCCAGCTAGCAACTGTCTTGCCAATTTATATTTACATTATTTTGAAAATAGTTTCATTGACAGCTCAGAATATTACATTTTTCGCTATATAGATGATATAATCATTTTTGGCAAGCAAGACAACTTTAAACCGAAGACTAATTTTAATCCACAATATCTTAATTTAACACAGACAAATAGTAACAACTACGAAGCAAATTTTCTTATTATAGAAGTTAAATTGAGAGAGATAATGAAATAATTACTAATATTTATGACGAACGAGAAGACTTTAAATTCAATATTATAAAAGCACTACATTGGGAAAATAATGTACATGTTTCTATATTCAGAAATATTGTTATTAATTACATACAACGCAGTAAATTTCTAGTTTCAAATAAATCAGAATAAATAAAAAACTGTAATACTACTTGATTCAAAAGTATCCAATTAATTTTATTAATAGTTATTTGAATAAAAAAATTATAAATAGTAAGGATTAAATTTCCATAGTTTATTATTAAAAACTTATTATTTTTTCTAGATAGTTATAGTTACCTCCAAATTCTAATTTTAGATCAAATTACTTGTTCTCTTAGTATTTGTTTTAAATCATATTTAATTTTAGTGTCCCTAAGGTAATAGTAGTATGTTTAAAATTCCTAATTTATTGTTTCTATTGTTTTTATACTTTTTTACTAAGCTCTACTATTCAGACATTCCTATGTTTTGAATTCGCATTTGGGTCCAGAATCTGGCAATAACTTCCTTATTGTATTCAGATTTTAGATTGTTTTAGCGCGGGCTCTGCATTTCTGTATGCAATTTTTAGGTAAGTTACCTTTTTCTCAAAATGGATTTAGGTTTTCTATCCATTATTTTCTATAGGGTTTTGCTCAGGATTATTAACAAAAAAGAGGAAGGTTGGCTGGTCACAAAACTTGTTCAACCCCGCTTTTATATAAATTATTTTATATATAAGCTGTCCTAAGTCAGAGATGTTTATTATACTGTAACATCCATACTGTTATATTTTTTATATTTAACTCTATTATTTTAATTTTTCATATTTCCTTTTTAAAATCTATTGTTTTGTTATCTTGCAATTTCAAATTTTTTCAGCTTTGATTAATGTTTATCCATCTGTCTCGTGTAGAAAAATTTCGACTATATATATATATAAGTATTTTTAGGAGAAATTCATTCTTCAAAGCATCACTTTGATAAAATATTGTGAAAGCAAGCTTAATTTTGATTTCTTTATCATTTGATTCTGCATCATTCATAGAGCAGGTTGTAAAGCTCCTTTTTTAATGAATAGCTCTGAAAAAAAGTAAGTTTGCAAATTACTACAAAAATGACATAACTGGGTTGAAATCGATTTACGAAAGAATGCATTCGAAGTGCAAAATCGTACACAACAAAATCGGAAAGCAAATAACGCCCTCTATCCCTTCTTCCTTACCCACCTCCTTCTCTGATTTCACCTTCCTGACTTTCCGCTTCTCCTTTCAACACCAGAGACAAACGATTATGTAATTGCCCACACGAAATTGCAGCTGTGGTGTAAATGGAATATTTTCATCTCCCACAAAGAAGCTCTTCTCAGTCAGCTTAAAAAACACATTTTCAAGAATTATATAGAAATTTGAATTAGAATAACGTGTTAATTACTTTGTACCAAACACGTTTTAAAAACTTGTTATTATCCAATCTCGGGTCATTTTTATATCGGAGCTTTAACAGCACAAGTGTTGTTTATAATTTTTATAAAAATGTAACTCTTTGTGTTACTAACAAAACTTTCTATATCTGAGAGAAAAAAGCAACTCCCACACACCTTCATTCGTCACGAGATCTCCAGAGCTATTAGATTTCCAAACTTGAAATTTGATAGGCATGTTTCTTTAGTTGGGTTGAGATCCCCGCTAAGAGAATGTTTTGCAGAAATCAATTCCCAGGTATGATTACACGGACTTAAAATACTATTTACAAGTATATTATGTTAAAAAATATAATATTATGTTATGTTGTCATATATACGAGAAAAGTGTCACAAGAGACATCCTCACACGTCACAAGAGACATCCAGACTTGAAATTTAGTAGTCACGTTTCTTTTAAAGAGTAATGATCCACTAAAAACGTGTTTTGCGGATATCCTCTCCCACGGGGGCATAATATTCATTTCCTGACTGATGGATGAATTGCTTAATTCAGCTTTATTTATTTATTTGAGTTAATTTCTAAAGCTTTTTTCCCATGGAGTATAATTCGCAATTCACGTAAAATTATTTAAAATATTAATTATACGTTGCCCTCATAAGTTTCTTTTTATCCTTCTATCTCGGTATTTTAAGTCATCGGTGCGAAGAACGAGTCCTCTTGCTGGTAGTATTATATAGAATATTTTTCATTGGGGACTGTAGACAGGAAACGTGTTGAGGCCTTTATGCGAGTAAGCAGTATATAACATGCGTTGTCGCAAAAACGGTTACAAATAAAATAGTTCAATTCGCATCACTAGATGCAACCGACTCTCTCCTTTCGACTAAAGGAGTAATGAGAGCATAAACGGAATGAGAGAGCGTTGGGGGAAAAAGCACTTCACAAGGGAAACCAAGCAGAGCGGCACAGTGGATCTCCGGTGAAGACGAAATTCAAACAGACGCTGTGAGTACGGAGAGTGATGCGTACGGTGTTCTGGGACAAGAAGGGCATTCTCTGCTCATTGACTTCCTTCCACGAGGTGAAACAGTAAACGCTGATCATTACAGTGAAACACTGCGGAAATTGCGACGTGCCATTCAAAACAGGCGTGGAATACTTACGGCAGGTGTTGTGCTCCTCCATGACAATGCTCGTTCACACACGACTCGAACGGAATTTGGCTGGGAGTTGTTTGACCATCCCCCCTACAGCCCTGATTTTGCTTCCAGCAATTTTTACGTTTTCTTGCATCTCAAGAAATTCCTGTCCACCGGTGAGCATTTTGGCAACGGCGAAGAGCTGAAGACGTCTGTCACACGCCGGTTCCATTCACAGGCGGAAGAGTTCTACGACAGAGGGATACAAAACTTGATCCCACGATACAAAAAGTGTCTCGATTCTGGTGATGGCTACGTCGAAAAATAGCTGAAACATTGCTTTACTTGTTGCCAATAAATATGTTCCTGAAAGTGTGAGTTCTTTTTTTAAAATAGGGAAACTTACGTTCTGGATGGCCCTCGTATATAGATAGACTAGCTGTTACCCGCCCGCTTCGCTGGGTATTTCATGATGTTTTATAAATTTTTACTGCTTATATATAAGTATAAATTATTGATATCTAAGTCCTAGCATTAAGAATTCGATTGAATTGAAAAATATACTTATACCTGTAACTGTCACCTGTTGATAAAAAAAAAGGGCAGAACTCATCTAATTTGTATTTTCTAAAAATCTCTAAAATTGAAGCATAGAATGATGTTTGCTCTTTCGTAATTCAAAGACCAAATGGATTCCCGCAAAACCAATTTTCGGTGGATCTCTACTCCGTAAATTGAACATGCAAGCCAAATTTCAAGTCTAAATCTAACAGAAAAAAGCAAAAGTTTTACTATAAATATCCCCGTAATCCCGTTGAGAGCCGTTTTCCAAAATTACCGCTCTTAGCGGATTTCAATTCAACAAAAGAAAAATGCAAACCAAATTTCATTATTATAGTCCTTGTAGCTCGAAAAAAGTAATTTTTTTTGTCAATACGTCCCAGTAACCCCCTGCAACCCCCCAGAACTTGATTTACTTAAAATTTATTCTTAGTGGATCCCTATTCAACAAAAGAAACATGCTTAACAAATTTCAAGTATATGGGTCTAACAATTAAAAACAGGAATTTTTTTCTGTAACTCCTCTTGACCCCACGCAAACATCTTTGGGGGTCAATTTTCATCTTACTCTTTGTTAGAGGAACTCTATTTCATGAAAGGAACATGCCTACCAATTTTCAAGAAGGATGATCAAGTAGTTTAAAAATGGAAATATTTATCGATTACGCCTCTTAATCTCCCGAAATTAAACTTGGTAGTTGATATTCGCGAAACCCATTTTGTAGCGGTTCTCTACTTTACGAAAGGAATCTGCTTATCAAATTTCAAGACTGTACGTCTAATAGTTTAAAAATGGGGATAATTGTCCATAACGCCACTTGAGCCCCCGCAACGCCACTTCTGGGTCTGTTTTCACAAAACCCATTTTGTAGGGGAATTACACTCTATGAAAGGAATCTGCTTAGCAAAATTTGAAGACTGTGCGTCCAATTAATTAAAAATGCAAAAAAATTTATCAATAACGCCCCTTGAACCCCCGCAACACCACCTAGGGGTCGATTTTCACAAAACACATTTTGCAGTGTATTTCTATCCTATGAGAGGAATCTGCTAACCAAATTTCAAGACTGTGAGTCTAATAGTTTAAAAAAAGAAATAATTATTTATATCTGCCCTTAACCCCCCGCAACACCCCTTGGGGGTCAATTTTCTCCAAACCCGTTTTGTAGCGGATATTTACTCCATGAAAGAAACATTCCTACGAATTTTCAAGCAGGTAGGTCAAATAGTTTAAAAACGAAAATATTTATCTCTTACGCCACTTATTCCCCTGCAACGCCACTTAGAGGTCTGTTTTCACAAAACTTTCTTATAGCTGATCTCTACTCTATGAAAGAAATCTTTTATCAAATATAAAGACTGTGCGTCTAATAGTTTAAAAATGGAAATAATTATCTATAATGCCCCTTAAGTCCCCTCAACGCCACTTGGGGGCAATTTTCACGAAACCCATTTTTAGCGTATCTCTACCCTATGAGAGGAATCTGCTTACTAAGTTTCAAGACTGTACGTCTAATAACTTAAAAATAGGAATTTATAACGCCCCTTAAACCCCCGCCCCCGCAACACCCCTTGGGGGTCAATTTTCTCAAAACCCATTTTGTAGCGGATATTTACTCCAGGAAAGAAACTTACCTACCAATTTTCAAGCAGGTAGGTGAAGTAGTTTAAAAACGGATATATTTATCTATTACGCCCCTTAATCCCCCGCAACGCCACTTATAAGTCTGTTTTCACAAAACCCGTTTTGTAACTGATCATCATTCTACGAAAGGAAACTATATATCAAATTTAAAGACAGTGCGTCAAATAGTTTAAAAATGGAAATAATTATCTATAACGCCCCCTAAGCCCCTGCAACGCCACTTGGGGGTCGATTTTCAGCAAACTCATTTTGTAGCGGATCTCTACTCTCTGAAAGGAATCCTCTTACCTAATTTCAAGATTGTACATCAAGTAGTTTAAACATGGAAACAATTATTATTAAAGCCCTTAACCCCCGTAACGCCCCTTACGTTTCGAATTTCGGAAAATCCTTTCTTAGCTGATGTCTACTCTATCAAAGGAACATGTCTACCAAATTTCAAGTCTGTAGGTTGAATAGTTCCAGAGATTTCGTGATTAGTCAGTCAGTCAGTCAGTCCAGTCAGTGAGTCGCTTTTCTCCTTTATATATATAGATATAGATATAGAGAGACATATACAGATATATATATATATATAAACGATATGATTAAAATAATTTCAAACTTATCGCCAAAAAATAAAATAAAATATAAAATCCAATTTTAAGGATAAAAGCAAATATATTTGGGGGGGGGGAAGCGAGCACCAAGTGAGATAAGAAAAAAATTGACGAAGGAAAAAAATGATGGATGATAATTAATAGCAGGATAATCTATAAAAATATGACGAACAGTGTACGAGACGAGCATGAAGGACGAGCCAGTCAAGAGCATTCATTGCCACTAACAAACCCCTGAGCGTAAAACAAGTATGACCAATACACAGGCGAGTCAGTTTGAGATCAGCTGCGGCATCGCAGACTATGCTATGCTCCCATGAGAGGTTTCACAGAGTGCAGTTTGTTACCCAAATGCAGACTCCATGAATCGTGCCGGGCTGTTGCAATATGATGCAGACATGCGATTCATGTTAGAAAGTGGTATTGTTGGTAGAAACTGGGTATTTTCTAAGAGAGCCATGCTGTACGCTTGGACGTTGCCCATGTGGTTTGGTATCCAGCAAAATTCTAATACATAACCCTTGCCATACAATCGATTCATAATGTAGAGTCTATCACAAACCATAAGATGATGCCAATCGTTGTACTTTTTAAGCCCTTCTTGGAAACATGTGCTGTCAGTATAAATGCAATATTGACGAGGCTTGATGTGTCAATTAATTGAAGTGCTCGGTAAAGGGTGACAGAGAAAATGCAACAAGAAGTATCGAGCCGATAATCGTGCCTATTATCTTCAGTTACGACTCCTCAGAGGCACGGACGAAGAAAATAACAGAAAGTTGCCATGTCCATCGTCCTTGCCTTGTTATGGTTTCCAGTTGACATATAGTTTGAAGACCCCAGTTCTTTGGAGAGTGTGTCCAGGAACAACTTGCGACGATTAAAATTATTCGAATTACAATCTTACTGAGACTGAATCGAAAATGAGAAGAGTCCCTGGACCCAGGCCCGAGCCTTAAAATATTCAAGAGAAGGAGTACTTGGGAGATTGATTAGATTATAGATTTGATTGGGATTTTGTAGACATTTTAGAGTAATTATTTGGAAAAAGATCTAATCAAATTGATGTGATGCTTGGGAAATTCTTAGAACTAAGCTTTTGTGGTGAAAATAATTCGCAATGTAAATATCATTGTGCATTTTTTTTTTTTTGTGCATGTGCACGGAGTATGGTTAAAAGAGAAACAAATTCAACTGCTCAACGTAATCACTACCCAAGTGAAAAAAATTCCTCTGGCGTTAAAAAAATAGTAAAAATCAATTATACTTTCTTTGGTTGGAGTTCGTTAAGCAAATGAAATATGTTCCTGCCCACCTTCCCCACCGCTTTCCAATTTCACACGAAATCGTCTGTAATCATCGTTTCCCCCCCCCCCTTCTTTTCCTGGTTCCACTCCTTTATCGGAAACTTTGATTTGTGTGCATCCAATCAACTTGCTCGCTGACACGCCGTTAGTCCCCCTCCCCGTCGTCATAATAAACGGTTGTGATTGCTTCGCTTAATGCACGGCGCATTTCCTGTCTAGTGATTTTTTACAGCTTTTTCCTTATCTAAGTCGTAAAAATAAGCTGTACGCGTCCCCTCCTCCTCTTATACTTCCAATGATTAGGATATTTTTTTCCTGACACAGTTTTCATTGGTCAGGGGGGGGGGGGGATTCATTTTTTCTTTAACACAACAATGTATTTTGAGATGTAAAAAAAGCGCCTAAAAATAGCTCTTGTTGTTGGTCAGCGTATTACTTTCATTGTGTGCAGCCCACTGAGAACACTCGTCAATGAAAAGCATATCCTTGAGCAAAGTATGCTAATCGGTCTCTTTTTCCTCTATTTTGTCTCGAAGAAGCCAAACATGGCAATTTTTAAGGCATAGTACGACTCAGGAAAATCACTTTGATCTAGAAGAGAGAAAGTAATTAAGGAAAGAATGGACTGTAAATGAGGTGACCTAACAATATTAAGCCCTTCATAAGAACCAGATATTTTTCTCGTACACTGTAAGCAAACGAAATGTATTGCGTCAGTGTGGATAATTGTTTTGTACGAAAACCATCGCTGAAACTATCTTGGTATGAGAATTTTAAAGTAATGTCTAGTTATGAGATTTGCAACACAGAATTTGCAACATAAATATTCACTTCACAATTTACTGTCGGTGATATCACATTCGGTATTAACTTTTATTGCCGCGGTGCCTTTCAACACATGCTAGTGCTCTCTGTTTCTCATAAACTATTTATTTCAGTCTATAAAGAATATTCGTTATAAATTTGATTTTTTTTTCCAATAATAAAATATCAAAAAGTTCCTCTAGATTATATGCAGGGAGTTTACAGTACATTTCGTTTTCTATCCGTTCAGACAAATCACATATTTACTATTTACCAACCACCATGGGTGAAACGTAAGTTTTTGAATGTAACCTACGCAATAGGAAAGAGAAGGAGAACCTACAAAAGTCTTTTTCAAACGAGAAAGAGTAATGTGAAGGGTTGACAAATACATGTTTCCGAATCATTACTGCGAGATTAAACGTTAAGAAGCTATCGAGAACTCGACGTGAAATTCTTTTAACAGTGATGGTGTTATGAAAGAATAGGAATAAGTTTGCATCAATGATACGTATTCGTGTGTGAGCCAGTGTCAACAGTAAAGAAAGAAAGAACCGTAAGAAAACCTAGAGAGAGGCAATGCGTATAAAGTTAAAATACGCCTGTTATATGTTTTGGGCAATGATATCTGAATTTATCGTTTAAATCAGAGATTTCCAAACTTTTTTGACTCATGTCAGACCCCTTGTAAATTTTTTCGGTTTGGTGTAGACCCTGTATAGTTTTAATATTGAATTTTTTTCAAATTTATGAACTTAAATGTCTTTTTGACAGCTGGTACACAACTACTCCTATTTAAAAAGAACTAAATTTCTAATTGTAATGGAGTATAGAGTTTAAAATTTATAAAGCACATGTTCATTAATTAAATTAAAAGTTAATAACTAAAACTGTTAAATAAAACAACTAAACAATAAATAAATGATTTTAATTTGAAAGGATGAATCTGGTGCTACAATATCAAATTTTCAACATTTCGTATCAATCGTGTCAGGTTTAACCTTAAATATCCCCTGTCTAGTTTCTTTCTTTCTTTTTTTATTTTGGAGATATGCAACTCCGCTGAAATTCCTTCACACTAGGAAAAGCAATTAAAAACTTCCTCAATACATTCTATAATTCAGGACAAATAACAAGTTTGACTTTTTAAAACCAAAATTGTTCCCGTCTGTTTCTAAACTTAAGATCTTCATTAGGGCGTATTACGATCAGTTCCTATTGTAATGTAACATTTTTTTTCCAATGGGACCATATGAATTCATTGCCTATTGTGGTATTACCACAGTCAAATCATACTCAAACCTGGTTTCAAAATCTGAATAAAATGCATTTAAATGTTGAAAGGAATCTGTCAAGACGTAAGTTAAAAGTGTCCTGACTGATTGTATGTGACAAATTGAGAAAATATTGGCACTTCCATTATTATACTTCTTTTGCTGAATTTTGGAAAGAAACGCTAAAATGGTTCTTGCTTTAAAAAACTTTATGCAGTCCTTTTTTTAAAGGCAAATTAACCTTAAGTTTAGTAAATAAAACTATTAAAAGGTAAAAATTTGGTTTCCACTTGATTAAATTTTCTTTTAAAATTAAATCATTAAAGCAATAACAAAAGTTAAAGCAATAATAAAAGTTACAAAGTGACTTTATATACAAATTGCACAAATTATCAAGATATATATTATATTTTGTGCATGACAAGCCCATGGAAGGCACTAGAAATAACTAAACTTTCTTTTAATTTAGTATTGATGAATTAGTTATCAAATTCTTCTTACCGTACTTATACATTTATAAATATCTTATATCAGTGTGAGTATGTATATTATATTTTTTTTCATATCAGAATGCATTTTCTTTTGCTTTCTTTCAGTAAATTTTGAAAATTATTTTAATTTTTGAAGTGAAAACTTCTTTAGCGGCGTTGGGCCCCTTTGGTAGGGGAAAATCTTATGAGTTCGCGTCACCGACATGCTCCGACTGGCGCATGCGCAGTGTGCTGTTCGCTTTAGACACTTTTTGGATGGGTGAAATCTCGTGTGTTCGCGTCACCGACATGCTTAACAGCAGTATATCTGTAGCTATACAGCTGATGTATAGTGCTGTGTTTATCTTATAAGTGAAATTGAATGGATTTAGTGAAAAGTTCAATGTGTGCATACTGTGCATTGTTAAAATAGTGTTTTTCTTTGATTATTTGAATCGTTTAATTGAAGAATCATTGTGCTACTAAATAGTGATTACTAAATAAATATACTAATATTTTTAAGATAAAAAATAAATAACAGAAATTTATTTCAAATACTCGCATTTATTTTGGCTTTTGAAAATTTTATATTATTTATTTTCTAATATTTAACCTCAGCAATGCATCAGGCAATCCGGATTAATATTTCACAGTGGCTTTGATGTTTTCTAACAACCGTGGGAAAACAGACATCTAGTTGTTCAATCATAATTTTATCGTGGATTTTGAAATTAAAAATTTTATAAAATCTAATAATAGTTCAAGATTAATGTGATGAAGTTTAAAATACGGTTAAAAATGCAAAATTATAATTTATTACCATACATCATTAAAATTTTTAGTTTGAAAGAATAAAAACGGCTTCGACTTTAATTTTATTAAATATTTTATTTTCTTTAAAAATTTAATATTTCCTAATCATTATTTATTAATTTAAATTGTCAAAAAAATATATGCTTTTCTATTTTTTGCAAAATGATTATCTATAATTTTATATCATTCGATTTTATTATTAAAAATTTACGAAAAAATATTGTCAGGGTATTAGGGTTATTTTAAACATCCATTTTTCATATTTGCTTGGATCCTTAACATGTCCCGTTAATTTCTGCTTTGACTATTCACAAATCACAGGGAGGTACTTAAGATGCTATTTTCTATGAATACGATCGTAAACATCCTAGAGAATTAGTGGTTGAATTGTCGAATCAGCCACTTATCCCGCCAAGGATTTTCTCGCCAAATTGATAAGTGCGCTAACTCTGGTAACCCTATTGGTTTTTGTATCAGTGAGGAAGAAGTCGGATCTTATTGTGATAGGGTTGCTACTCCAAAACACAACACGCAAAAACGCGCCAAATTAGTGGTTTTTCCAAATTTTTCGGACCAGTGGTCGATTCGACAATTTCACGAATTAGATTACGTAGCTTTAACAAGAGTAACGAGGATTCAAGGTTTATTTTTGGTTACTCAGGAAAATATTAGCAGCAACTGGAAATTTTGGATTGGTAGAACAGGAACACCTCTAAATGCTTCACAGAGAGAGAGAGAAACAGATAAATATCAAAAAAGATCAAGTCATCGAAAGGATCAAACGTTAGAATTGAAAAGGTTGCAAAACAATACACTACAAACGGTCACCAAAACTTTTCTAGAATTCCTCTCCAACAAGAAAGGATTATCGATATTTTCATTCAATTGTCAAAGTTTGCATGCGCATGGAGCTGACCTAAAAATAATGCTATCGTAATAAAGTCAAATGTTCTGCTTTTGTCCGAAATTCGTATGAAAAACGAAGAACCACTTGATATTCCGAATTTCAACTTTGTTGTAAGTTTTGAAAGACCCGAAGTTCCAGCAGTAGGCGTAGCTATTTATCACAATACTCAAGATACGTCACACTTCATTACTTCACATATGGACATACATACTAAATTCACTAGAAGCATTGGTGTTGATGTTTCTGATATAGGCCAAATATGCGTTGCTCGTTGCGATTCCGAGAATGGGCAATACATATTAATGTGTGTGGTTGCCGTTTATATTTCGCTTGGAAAATCTTTGAGACGGATACAAATACAACAATTTTTATTTGAAAATTTGATGATTTATATAAAAGAAGGTTCTGAAATACTCGATAAAATATTTGGCGAAAAATATGATAATGTACCGATGATTCTTCGAAGGTGTTCTGTTACCTTAAGTGGAGACTTCAATATTAACTTTGCAGATGATAAAAATGTACCACTAATTGAATTTCTAAAGGAAAGACAATTTAAATATGTCCAATGATCGAAAACTCAGTACTACAAAATATAAAACAACGACCGATGTGGTTTTTAAGCGATACTTAGATGAATTTGAATCAAACATTTTCTTGTCTTAATTTAGTTACCATACGCCTATTGTATCTTTTTAGAATAAAATGAAATGATTGAAAGTACAAAAAGTCTAAGTATTGTTGACATTAATGATGCAAACAATTAAAATGTTAAAAATAAAGCACATTGAAATTTAAGTAAATACAAATACTATCCATAAATAATATTATTGTATATTATTGTTATTTCAATTGAATTGTATTTATATTTTGTCATGATCTTGTACAGCCTGTAATATATTTGAATAATAAAAAGACAATTAAACATGCATTTAGTTGTTTCTCGGAGTGTTAATAGATGTGAAAACCAGATTGATGTTGAAAATTTTAATTCAAACAATATGAAATTTCAAATTTTAATACTAAAAGTTCTAAGTTTTCACTTCTATGGGCAGTCTCTATAACTGCCAATTTTTATTTTAATCTTTTCTATATGCTCGTGCTTCACACAATTTGAGAAAAGCTGGTGTAGGCAACAAAATTTTTCTGAATGAATTCGATCATTTTCCCTACACTTCCATTTGGTGAAGTATAAATAGCAAATATAAATAGTAATTCACAAATTAGAATTATTTATCAATTTTCTGCTTTACATTTCGCGGCACAAATTTCTCCGATACATAACTGATTAAACGCAAATGATTCTGTAGTATTTGATGCTACATCCATTTCTCAAGTGACGTAAGTTGTCGTATTTCCGTTACTTTTAAACATAGCAACTCCATCAGCACTGTGTTTATGACTTTGGAATTGAGGAAATTTATAACATCTATGTTTTCTTCATTATTCATCCAAGTTTCTGTTAAAAGTAATATAGTTAATAGTAATATAGTAATTATGTTATAGTAATATAGTAATGACATAACACTGTCATCGAGATCCAAAGTATGCGCATGTAAACTTTGACAGTTCAATTGTAACGCCCACCCCCTCCCGTCTAACCTGTGATCCGGCTAAAGGTGGGGGAGGAAGTGAAGGACGTCTCGATATGATAATTTCTAATTATTTATTCAGTACTCTAATTAACTCAAAAAACAAATAAACTAATCAGTTTAAATAAGATTTTTCAAATTTTCGAGAAGAGGATAAGTGACGAGAGTCGTGTGTTCGGATAATGCTTTTAATCAATTGATCCACTTTTATTAATCAGTCTTCTACTTTAATATTTGCTTTAGGCGGTAGATATGTGACTAATTGCCACTTAAACCTCTTTAATAATTTAAATAACACTATAAATGAGATTAATACCTGAACTGTAGGTAGTTTTCCTGTCTTTTAATCCTTCTATCTCTTGGTGACTTCTATCAAATAGCAATTTTCCGCTTCATCCCTTTATAATCATCCCTTGTATACATCCCTTTATAATTCTATCTCTCTTCTCTCACAATGACTTACTAACGCTCTTCCATATATCTCTTCGACTTATATCACACTTTATCTAGCTGTAACTAACTTTTTTCAAGCAAGCAAACCTGAACTATATATAATAAACTTAATCTGTGCATCACAGTTTCTTCTTCAGAAAGAAGTTGTTGATTTTCGTAGCTCACAAATTTCCCACGAGGTTAATTGAAGGACGCGTATAGATTCGTCACACAATGAATATATTGATATTTATTTTTTTGTCGAAACCAAGTTAGTGAAGATATCTGGGACTGTATTAAATGAGCTTTGGAATAACTTTACAGAGAAAGGTAAAAAGTAAACATTAATTTAATTGGTCATAAATTTCTTCATTTTTCGAATATTCTTCAACGTTAAAGTTTTTTCACCGCGCTATTTTGAATAATAATTTAAACTTATATTCCCTAATGTAATGAATATTTTTTTTAAAAAAAGTATAAAAATGCAGGTGTGTTACAGTTTACAGAATTTGAATGAAACGAATGCAAGACATTCCACAATTCATGTAAGTTTAGAAATGTTTCTGTTATGCTTTTAAAGCAAGATAATTGGCAATCAATGATTGACTCGAATCTCCCCGATATAACAAATTTAAAAAAATGTTGCGCTGAAATGATTTTCATAACAATATCCCTGTGAGCATTTTTAAACCTCTTCTATTCAGAAGTCTCAAATATTTTGTCTCTTCGACATTTTCTGAGTCAAAATTAATTTTTTTTATCAACAACAAATATGTATTTGTAATATGAGAATTCGAGTTTTATGCACGCAATAATCCGCTATGTATATTAAAACTTGATACACTTTTATTGAAACCATCATCTGGTTTATTTTAAAATTTCCTTGGGATTGTCTTTTTCGAAATTTTCATCAACTGTTCATCTTTTGGGAAACGAAAAACTGAAAAGTATGGTTTCCCAGGTTTTTTAGTTGAACAATACGCAACAGAAACCATACTTTATCTTTAAAAGTGTGCAGAGAGAGATTTAGGTTACATTATTAATAAAATTTTAAATTTTTTTAGATAACTAAGATTTGATAGAATAAACAAAACAATAATTTCACATTTAAAACTCTAATTTCTCGTATAAAAAACAAAATATTTTAAATTTATAAATAATTTAGGATGTTGACATAAATCAACTTATTATACCATACCCTCAAAACTAAAAAGAAAGAAATTCAATATGACACAAGAATAAAGTTATACACTAATATAAATATCGTACCTTTCTTTATGATTATTCCTATCGATATATGCTGAGTAGTAATTACACCTGAGAACGTGAACTAACTATATAAGCCGGGGGGGGGGCACCTGCTGCACGCATGCCACAGTGTGGCACGGCAGAGTTGGAAGAGTGTGGCCCGCGAAGACTTATTGAAAGATTAAAAATTTTGAAAAGGTAATAAATACTAATTTTTTTATTGTTTAATTGAAAGTTGGTGTTACTGACAAAATAAATCACCAAAATCTATTTTAAATGCCCTTAGAGAACAATAGAAAATTTTGATGTATACCCCAGTCCTTCATTCTTGTGTGCGTTAAGTTTCCGAAAGAAGTGCATTCGTGAGATTCTGGAATTTGAGGGAGTGTGTTTTAAAGTATCTGGAAGAAAACAATGAACTGCCTAGTAAGTGCTTGCTTCTCAAGAATGAAGTTAAAGTATCAAATTTAGGTTTTCTTTCCTAATCTCTTCTACAAAGATTTAAATAATTTTAATTTTTTAATTTCAATTCAGGATTGGAAAAAGATTGTTCTTTTCCAATCCTGATTGATCTTATATCTTCTTTTGTGAACACACTTTGGCTTTTTTTTGTCTCGATTTTTGAGAAAAAAAGAGAAACTGATGCACACCTAGAACCATCCAATTCTGTTAGCATCTTCGAGTACTGATCCTGATGTAGATGGCTCAGTAAAAAATCTATGAAGTAAAAAACCACACTAAGAACGCACTAACTGTTTAATAATTAGTCAGAATTAAATTTTTCTAGTTGCTCATTTTTTTAAAATTTTATACGTAACCTAGTTAATTGAAACTTTAAAAGAAAATTTTGAAAATAAAATTTAATTTCTTACTTTTGTCTTATTTATTATATTATTTTTAAATTTCCACTACTTAGACTTGCATAAAATATGTGCTATTTGCGTAAAAATTTCATAATAAGCCTATAAGTAACATTTTTTCACTTTTTCTTATTCTTTTGTTTGTTGGAAAGGTTTAAAGAGGCAAGCAAAACTTTTTTCTATATCAGATAGTGGCGCTCTTCCCAAAAAGGTTGGTCACCCCTGATGATGGAAGATGGAAGTATGAGAATTACTCAAAACCCGGGGGAATCGTCCCTTGCTTGGTCAACTGATTTCTTTTTAGGGGTGTGTATGTCGTGGACTATTGAATCTTGTCGACCTTGTCCAAACACGATTTTCGACTAAAGACAAAAAGCTGAATGAGCGTTACATTTCCGAACCTGACTCATCTTTCAAGTTCACTCTTCAGTAAAACGCGCTTAAAGAAGTTATCACTTCAAAAATACATATTTATACAATATATACAAGAGCTAAATTTGAAGCTTGAAAGAGAATGATATTTTTAAAACCCGTTGAGTGCTATAAAACAAAATGAGTTGAGGGGGGGGGGTGGAAATCGTCGTTGGTATCATTCAGCTCCACTGAGAGCACCCTCGGTATTGATCGTAGGGGTTCACCTACCCTCCCGGAGGAGATGAGGTGGCGTCACGCGAACAGGACAAGAGAGGGAAGGGGAGGAGAATTGCCCAGGACATTACTCAACAAGTGGATTGTGTCCTCCCAGCCGTCAGCCAAGAAAAATGAAGGCGACACGGAGTTAGTTCTTCAAAGAGTAAACGACAAATAAAGAAGTCTTGTACAAAATAGACCCCCCGACCCCTTAATATGTGAAGATGTTTCGCACAATAAACTGAAAAACTGAATTATTACGTAGAATCTGTTTTGGAATAAAAATTTAGGCAAATGCAGTACTTCGAAGAACCAATATAAAATTTAGCACATTCAAAGCGAACATTTTGTTGATTTTCTTACATTGTTGCGTAAAGTTTGGATCTGCCGAAAGGGTAGCGTGCCTGGAAATAGATGATTTGAAAGCAAAGAAAAAAATTACTCTTTCAATAATGCTAAAATGGCCACGGTGTCTATGGTCCCAAACTGGTGGCCGGTTCGTCGCGGGTTAGAATCTTGTTGCCACTAAAGACCCGCCATGCAAGGGGGCTGATGTACGTTAAATCTGCCGAGGCTCAAATTCCTCTCGTTGGCGTTGTAGGATAGTTTTGGAGAGGGGTATCAACAATAGTCTGTGATTCAAAATTTAGAGATCTGTCACCAATAGCCCTTCTGTTGTCTTATAGTACGACGTCAATAAACATTCCATCGATTGTTTTAGTATTTTGCCGTAGAGGAAATTTGTATAAGTTGATTGGACAACGTCTGAGCTGGCATTCCACTCTTCAGACTGCCACACCATGCCAACGTGAAGACTTTCGGCCTCGACAGATTGGACGTCTCTCTACATGATAGGGTTTTACTTGACTAGGACTCTAATCCCTGACTATAGAAAACGAACGTCGGCCACGAACCTGCACTTCCACGATCATAAGTCAATATAAATAATCGATGTGTAAATTTGAATAAAAATAAAGTTACTAATTTCAACTAAAAACATTATTTAGAGATATAAATTTTTCATATGTTTATAGAGGAAGCAACAACTAGAGTTCCTTAAAACTGGAAGAATGCAGCTAATTATTTAATTGCAGTTAATAAAAATATAACTAGAATATTCTTGAAAAAACGAGAGACAACAAAAAGCAAGAAAAACCCCTTGTTACTCATCCACAGATGAACAGGAACTGTCAATCTGCCGCTGAAGTGTTTTCAGTCCTATCCTGTTTGATCCCACTCGAATGGAGAAAGTTTTCCCCTTCTTAGAAGGAATCAGGATCCCGGGCTTTAATCTGGTTTGGCCCATGTTTCTTGAGATGTGTGTGGTGTGTGTTTCTCCAGTTTTATAATATTTGATGATTGACTTTCTGTTCGGTCAATTAACTACAATTCTTGCTGAAATTAGAAATCTCTACTACTGCAGCAGTAGTCACAGTTTCAATTTCTACCTTAGCCACAAAAATTGTTATTCTTTAATATAGGTCAGTGCTTTTGAAATTGCTGATTTCATCTTTAAAGATATTTTAAGTACTGTCATCAAACTATTTCAGCGTGTTTTGGTGTCTATAAAAACATCTTGTTACAGCCAAACTAACATAATTTTTATAAAATCTTTCTTTTTGTGTTGTCTCAAATACCATCAGTCTGAGGCCCACAAAATCCATAACGTCAATGTTTACGTATCCATAACGTCAGAGTTTTAGATGCACCCTTGTCTCTAGCAGTAGCTTTGAGCACCATAACGGTGACAGTACGATTTCCCTCGTTTTCTCCTCAGTTTTGAAGGAAGACACCCTGGAGGCTGTCTTGGACCTCACTTTTCTCTTCCAACTTCACTAGAAGACAGGCGGCTAGACGGCTATTTAGAGAGTGCCACACAGTAACTATACATTTACAAATATCCACCCCTTCTCCAGTATTCGAATCCAAACTTGTGATGAACAGAGTGTTCCATCTGCACTTCCTTGATTTTCTATTAAGGTTGAAAATGACACTAAAATCTTCTAATAAATCAAATCCTTCTCAGTCGAAGTCAATTCGGCGTCTAAAACTCCTTTAAATTTTTCTCAAGTTATTTTTGTTCTAGCCTTGTGCCCTTTAGAACCTTCATGATCATCATCTTTCGAGGAGCTAATGGCGTCAATTCCACTATTCGCTAATCAAGCTCTGTTTATCCCTCTCAATGTTCTGCAAAAAAAAAAAAAATTCGCTACTCAAACCTTACAGCGATCCCTCCCAATGTTATGGATCGACGCTGGGATAGATTGTTCTCTAAAACCCGTTCGTTTAAAATAATCAGTCTCATTTGCATACTCAATATTTGTATTAAGAGGGCAAATTTGCTTCACTGTGAATCGGTTTTATTACAGTAATCTGGAGCGGGAAACAAGGAGAAATCGGATTCGCCTGATGTTGTACTATTTAGAAAAAAATTTCTTTAAATTAAAGAATATTTCCATAATTTATGATGACATCAGTGGCACAGAAAGTTTCATTTAAGTACCGTTTGATGACTGAACTGCGGGAACATAATTCACCCACACACACATACAAAAGTCTTCACGGTTCTAATTAAAATTATTCTTAATACACATTGTCCTAAGGCGACTACAGGTTTTCCACATGCAGGCCTTAATGTGGATTCACTCAATATAAATTTTCCTGCCATAAAATCAGAGAAAACCGCAACAAAGGTGTCGCCCTTATCCACACGCAAGACATCTTTAACAACTTGTCACAAAAATTCTATTTGTTGACTTGTTAAGTTCAGTTTTCTGAAGTGAGTCTAAATGGCCGAAAGTAGGCAACTCATTTCTTGAAAGTATGATCATCTTTCATCTGCTATTACGCTTCATAGTCCCTACTCGCCAATGATACACGAGTAAGTCTGTGGCTTGACAGTCTCGACAATGTCTTTTTAGAAATTCATACGATGAAAACTTCTTTCAAAAGAATTGGTGTCTTCGAAGACCATAGGTTGTTAAATAAAGGTAAAGGAATGTAAAATACCCTACACCCTAACATCTTTGGAGTGGGGTATATTCTGAACCTGGATACTTTTTGCTTTTTAGTTTTTTCAATGCAGTTGACAACTCTTGTAAAGTGAAATCAGATTAAAATAGAATTCATGAGAAATTAATATTATTCCTAAAACTCATTTTATGTGTTTTCCCCCCTGTTTTTAAAGACATTACTTGTTTTTCTCTGTTGCCGGGCATAGTATTTAACAAAGGCATAAACAATATCTGATTCAATGAATCGTCTATTGTTATGAATAAGGGATGGTTTGGTGGCTTAAATTAAAACTAATCCCAATTATCTTGATGTAACTACCAGAAATTCGAAAGAAAAAAAAACACTATGTGTTTCCATGTTCCTATGCAAAAGATTTTTCATTTAGAAAAACCCTCTAAAAATTTCAAATCGACTTAGCTAAAAATCTAACTTACAAATCCTACAACTCAAGCAAGGTTACTTTAACTTTATTCTTCGGATGTTTCGAGCGTTTCGATTGAAGTGGAAAGTATATATATATATTATATATATATATAGTAACCCGGGTTATATATATATGTGTATACAAAAAACTTTTAAACTATTTTTCGACTGTGCTGAATTCCTTTGGTAACATACTGAAAAGTTAAATTTGGTAATTTGAAGAGAAATATTTTTCTCTTTGTAGGAATTTAAAAGAATCCGATGCACAAACTTTAATTAAAATAAAATACATTGCGAATCGCAAATATTTATATTTTACATGGAATAGGCTAGATTTTACATTTTATCAGTAATTCTGAAATACCAACGTCAGTAGTCATCAACTATCAGCAGACGAGTACCAACAGTCAAGGGACAGAACAGAATGCACAACCCGTGTTCAAAACTAAAATTTAATTTTCGAAAAAAATGCTTTTTTGTGAAAAGAATCATTGTAAAAGGTGTAAAATAATCATCACTCTGTTATAAATAACAAAAAAAATGAAAAGTTATGTTTATTAAGAAATATAATAATTTTCAACTATGTCATGATTTCGAAAACAATCACTTTGCACAGGAAGCAAATAGCTACAATCAAATCTTATGATGTAATATGCTCCAATCATGAAAAATCCTGTGCTTCAACATTGAATTAAAAAAAATAATGCAATTTTTTTTAAAAGTTTACCTTGTTGTGCGTGATTCATCACTCCCGTCTGACTGGAGTCTATGTTCTGCGATCTCTCCTGCGCACACACAAATTCTTCGTTTTATTAAGACAATATGGTACCCTAAAAATCATCAACCTGTCGAAAATTTTTATTGGCTTATTTGATACCTCGAATCTCTATAAATATGCCTGCAAAATTTCAAAGCTTTACCTGCATTTTTTATTAAGTTATGGAGCAATTTTTGATGATGGACAGCAGCTACCACGCCCACATTTCAGATTATCTGCTAGAAAAGAGCCTGATAAAAATGAATTCATTATTTTTTTACCACGCGTCAATGAGATTGACATTATATATGCAGAAACAAATCATTTCAAGTAAGAATTGTACAGTTCATGCAAACATTCTAGTTTGTGAATTGTTCACTGAAGAGCAAATGGATTTGGTCAAAATTTAAAAGTTGTGCGGGGTTTTTATGATATTAATATGGATGAAATTAAAACTTCAAAACGGATTCTCCCAAAGCACAAATGCTAAATCTTATTTTGAAAATTCAGATAATTAAAAATCTAATTCGCAAGAATAGAAAAACTCTCCACTTTTATATATTTGTTTTTGGTGATATATATATATATATATATATATATATATCCCATGCGTGTGAAATTCAACACTTTTATTAGTAAAATATTTTAAGATACTTATTTAAACAAATGCACATATGCAGTTCTTAGATTTTGATATATTTTACTAATAAATTGTTATTTGATTTTGCTTTCATTTGTGTGCAATATTAAACATGCGAAGGCTTTTAAAATCATGGAAACAAAAAATAAAGGCAGAAACATCTTTTGTACATGTTGTGCATTAGCTCTGAGCATGGAATTAAATCTGAAGTGTTTGTAATTACTTTTTTATAATTATCAAGATAAAGTTTTATGAAATATTGATCCTTCATTCGTTTTTTTTTTCTATATATTCATTAAAGCAGTATACCGTTTAATTGTTCTACATGTGTGCAATTCCTTATGGTAAGCAATTTTAAATAAGCAAATTAACATTTCATAAAAGTTTCAGACTATTCCATGAATATTATATCATGCTATTCATGGAATGAAAACTTCAAACTCATTTTTCTCCATGGTGAATTTTTGTACATATACTTTTATTCAAAATCCTAAGACTTTTTTGATAATTGAAGTAAGGGTTTGAAATTTTTATACATGATCTGAAATGTATGTTTTGTTAAACTGTGCTTGGAATTAGCTCTAACATGTTTAGTACTTTTTCTAAAAAATTTCAAAATCAAAATTAATGTTTTCTTGAGAATTTTTGGAAGTTTAACTATAAAAAAAAATTATAAAAAATTAAAGAGAGCAGCAGAAAAACACCCATACATAGTTTTATGTAGTGTATTATAATGTACTTGGAAAAAAATTTTTGAAAAGAATGAGACATATTTAAAAAAGCTTCAGAAATTTAAAAAATGCTTTAAAAAGTTTAAGAAACTTAGATTTTACAAACATTTTGCAACAAATTAAAAAAATTTTGTGTGGAATTATCATTAAATATTAACATTTATAAAATACAATTAAAACTAAATATGAAATATTAAAAATAAAAAAAATTGTGAAGATGGTACTATATTGCCTCAACATAGACAAATGGATCCTTGGCTTAACTCATTATTTACCACTGTCCCTTTTTTTGGGACACTTGCTTTTAAAAGCTTTTATTTAACTTACAATGTATGTATGTATGTATGTATGTAATTTGTTCGGGTGGAATCTTGCAACTCAAAGTTTGAAGCTGATATCTTCCTCCCATTGAGCTGAAATTTTGTAAACACGTTTAGTTTGGATGGCAATGCATGTTTTGACCATTTATATTCCGATATTGCAATGAATTAAAAAGATATTAATTAAAAATGTTATGAAGTTTTGGGCGCCAACTTGGATGTATCTGCATTGTTGTAATAATTTTATTGTTACAACAATGACAAAAGTTGGCGTCGAAAATAGGTTTTCAGCCAAACTGGAATTTCATAACTTTGCGCTATTGACTGTATTAATTAACTTTGTCTAAAAAATAATTACATTTCTACAACGTAAAAATAATCTAATTTCTGCAACATACGCAATTTTTTTTACAAATTTCTATCTATTTTCTTGGATTTAAATTCAAAACAAGAAAAGTAGAGCTATTTTTCAAGTAGATTGGTTCATTGTATACCTTTCTCAACGCTGCCAAGTTAAACTGAGATGGAGTATTATAGAAATTCTAACTTTAATCTATGAAGCTCAGACAAAAAATAATTATAGAGTCAGAAAGATCATTTATTTCGTCCCGATACGGTATAATGTTTTTAACAAAATAATAATATTTGTATTTCTTACGATTTTTTTAAATAAGTCAAAATAGATGCGTTTTTATGAAGATAATGTCTAAATCGACGCACATGAATTTTTTTTGTTTAAATAATGAATCGACATTCCGTACTAAAACAGCTCATGGTTTGCTCTTTTAGAATCTGTCATTTAAAAAAATAAAATGTCGAAAACTTTTTTTTTTACGATTTTTTCAAAAAATACTCAAAATTTTAATATTTAAGAACTTCGTCATTTATGAAGAAAATCTCATAAATTTTTTTTTCGTGTGTAGGATAATATTACCCAAGATCTGTATGAAGATTGAAAAAATTGCTTAAAATTTACGGATTTAAGAAAAAGTTGTGTTTTTCGTCTAGTACCCTTTTTGGGAGAATTCATTTAGCTCGACTGTTTGAAAATAACCGGCTAACACCTAGCAACAATGATGCGTTGAATGAGATGAACAGACTAAGACACCTGTCCAGTGATAACTAAAAAGTAAAAATAAATTAAAAGTAAAAAAACTTTTTTAAAAACAAGCTTTTAATTAAACGCACTAAAAAAGAATAAATAAATTTTTCTTTAAAATTTTTTTACTATCAACTTATAACGTCATTACACAATTTATATGATATAAAAGCTTGTCGTGAGATTTACCTCTGCAGATAAACAAGTAAATTAAATAACTTGATCTGATTGATTTCAATTTCTTAAAATTTTCAAACTAAGTAAATAAAAGTGCTTTAATCTTGCGACAAGCTTTTATATCATATAAATTGTGTAATGACGTTATAAGTTGATAGTAAAAAATTGTAAAGAACACAATTTATTTTATTCTTTTTTAGTGCGTTTAAATAAAAGCTTGTTTTTAAAAAAGTTTTTTTTACTTTTAATTTATTTATTTATTTCTATCTAAATAGTGGAACTTAGTTTTGATTGTTGTTCCTAAATGTAGTGCTGAGTACTATAAAAGTTGCAAAATCAATAAAACTTTTTCAATAATTAGCTTATTGTTTGAAATGAATTAATTAGCTCATTTTTTAATTGTGTATTGTAAGCTTGCTGGTAGGAGCTATGCAACAATTGAGAGAAATATTTTTTCTGGATGTACTTGTTATGAATGTACAAATGTCCATGTAACATTCAGTTTATTTTAGAATTCCTGAGGTAAGCTCTAGATCAAATTATTTTATGCGTCCCAATCACGGGACAATGGCGTATTACAATATCATTCCTATGTCGGTATCAGAATGGAACAAGTCAAAGAAATGGTGGTGGCCATTGTTCACCCAGATGATCAATATTTGTGTGGTAAACACACGACGTGCTTACCACATTGCTACTTCGGATGAGAAGCTCTCGCTTTCGGATGTTCGACGGAAAATAGTGCTTTTATACCCCTCAAAGAAAACAGGATGAACGTCGAGGACCTCACGGAAACAAACTGATGGGAAGACGAGTTAGCTCAGGTGTACGACTTGATCCAGGAAATCTCTTCATCGTGCCAACTAAAACACAGAAGAGACGCGCGTACTGAAAAAAAAATTTACGAAAGTGTGTGTGATAGGTGTAATGTTGGTGTCTATGACAAGTGTTTTATTTCGTTCTACACACCATAGAAACACAAAAACAACACCAACTCAATTTATTTTGTTTCCCATGATATTTATTACATTTTATTGCATTGCCAATAATATTGTAGATTTTGATAGCGTATTTGGTCAATGTCCCTGAAAATGGAGGATGTATAGTTTCTATACCAATACACATAGAAAGCTAAAAACACTTTTTCCTTTCATATTTCAATCATGTTAGTTTAATGTATTTTGCTTTTGAAAAAATTAGAGAATTGTGTTTTTATGTGTGTGCATATAATGGGTTAAGTCATTCATTTGTTATGTGAAATGATTTGCGGTGAACCTGTTAATAATTTCAATGCATTCGCACTTGAAAGAAAAATTTCGACTGTTCTTCTGTTCATTATACAGGGCACCCGCTTAAGTCAGTTGCCACTCTAAAAAGTCTTCGAATGGCAACAGCTATAGTCCTAAAAGGAGGGAGGGATCAAAGTAGAGTAAAATTGCCATGCGCTACGCAAAAAAAAAACTCATTACTGCGCAGCCTGGTCGAACGTTTGGATTTAGCGTTCTTATTTCAAAAACAGTACGAGATACGAGAGAAGAAATCAACTTCAAAGTTGTTCAACGTCATAGATTTACTTTTAAAGAAACGCGTGCACAAAAATGATACAAATGAAAAACACACAAGTGTTTGATCGTATTGATCAAGACTGCATTTTCCGGGAATGAGACTTATGTACCTGTCATGATCCAAATGGTGTACTTCAGCAATAATACACATCTGGACACGAGGTTTACATTTCCGCCGCCCTTTCTTCAATATGGCATGCGATACAAGCAACCCTAATATTGCTTCGAAATTCCAGAATTTTTGATTGAGCGGTTACATACAGTCTTTGTTTGATGCACACCCACAGAAAAAGTCCACTGGAGGCAGGTCAGGTGAACGTGCAGGCCATTCAATCCAACTACCATGCCCGATGATTTATTATTGGAATGTACCTCGAATGTACTGTAGGACATTAGATACCTTGTGTGGCAGGATGCCGTCTTATAGGAACCCTACATTCTGGAGGTCACAAAGGCAAAACCTCTAAAAAACGGATAGTACATCATTGAGTAATAACAAGTATTGTAATCACGTTAATAAAGTCAGATAGTAATTAACAAGTTGGGATCCCGAGTCCTCGTAAAGTACAGTGGCCAAATAGTCCATCTTTGAATATTAGATATTTATCGAACAGCAAACTTCATTTCGAGCTTCGACAGTATATCTAAGATTATGCAGCGCCACCCATCCGGTATAGTGATTAGTGACACTGACTGCGGTGCCGTAGTGCCTGGGTTCGAATCCCGGAGAAGTTATGGATGTTTGTAAATGTATAGTACCTTCGCGGCAGGGTGGTACTTTAAATAGCCGTCGATTAGCAAGTCCTCTCGTGAGATTGGTGGAAGGGGAAGAGAAATGGGAGGCCTCTGACCCCCCCCCAGGGTGTTCTTCCTCAAAATTGCGGCGTAACCGAGCAAAATCGTACTGTCACCTGTGCATAGTGCTCAAAGCTGAAGCTAACGACAGGCGTAAAAATCTAGCCCTTAGCCGCGATGAATTTGGTGGACCTTAATCTGATGTTACTGTCGGTCAGGTGGCTGAAGCAATAACAATAACAGACTATTCAGTAATCAGAAATGGATGTTTTGCTTATTGTGCACAGTATTATGTGCAAAGCATGCCTCATCCATCCATATGATGTTAGCAAAAAACGTTGGTTTGACCTCCAAGTGGTTCATAATGAAGTTGCACCAATCATGACAGTACGAGTATGACATTTTCTCTTTTCTTCCGCGTTATGTCGCGTTCCAATTTTGGGTGAGTGAGTGAGTGATTTTGGGGTTTATTGGCGCAAGAGCCGATTTCGGCTATACTGCGCCAAACATTTGTTTTAATATCTGTGGTCTAGACGGGAAGAGAAAGAAAGAATGAATTGAATGACAAGAAAGAGGGTCGAAAATAGAGAAGGATCACTAGGGTACCCCGGGTTCATGAAGCCCGTGTTTACTAAAGACAGTAAATCCCGTGGGAAAAGGAAAAGATCACTAGGGCACCTCGGGATTGTGACACCCGTACTCACCTAAAGAAGGTGAGCCCCCGGAGGGGTCCAATTTTGGGAGTTAAGAACCAAAGAAAATGCGTTTAACGGCGCCTTCTATTTTTTAACCTTACTCTACCGAAGGTGTCTTATTTTACTAAATCAATGATGCTGAACAACTTTATAATTGACTATTTTCTCATATCTTGTATTGTTTTCGAGATGAGAACGCTAAATTTATGCACCAGGTGGCTCTGTAATTAGTTTGTGTGTGTGTGCGCGCGCGCGTATGTGTGTGTAGCACATGGCAACTTTCTATACTTAGACCCCGATTTTATGGCTATAGCTTTCGCCATTCAAAGATTTTTTGGGTGGCAACGGTCTTTAGTGGGCACCCTGTATAAAAGTTCTAAATTGCAACGTTTTCATCAAAACAGTTCTCGCTACGCTAGCGACAACCCAAAATTCGCCATTGTGGTAAACATTTTCGAAATTTCTTTTATGTTTTAATTTTTTACCCCATACATTTAAGATTCCAAAAACAGTCGATTTCTGTTTCTATGATATTTAGAAGCAAAGTTATTGCATAATTAGTAAACCGGAAATGGAGTTCACAAAACCGGAAGCAGATCCTTGCACAAATTATTTTTAAGATATTGAATTGAAATTTACAGAACATGTTTTATTTAGTTCTATCTGTGTTATGAATCAAAACCTAATTTCTGTGTATATATCTATGTACTTTATTGCTTTTTTATGAAAAAAATATTTATTTTTTAAAAAATTGAGTTTTTGCATAAAATTTAGCTTATTTAAAAACTTTCAAAAGTATTGCAAATCTTTTCATTCCTAATACATATAAAGGTGTTGTTGATGTACTATATAAATATTATTTAAATCCTTTCATTAGAATTTTGTGTAAAAGATCGTAACAGCAATTTTTTATCAAAATTTCACTAAAAACGACAATTGTTATATTCTTCAAAAATCTCCAGAAAACAGCAAAAGGGTGAAAATATAATTTGAATTAGTGAAACATGAAGGTAAAGAGTGCTTGAGCTATAAATAGGGTGAGTTTAAAGAAATGTACAATAAGTAAACAAAAATTTTTATATTGTACTCAAATCTTTAAATGCATTTTCTATGTTTTTTTTTTCCTTTCAATTTTTGGCTTCACACGCGGTAAAATACACTACAAGAATTCTTGTTGAAATTTTGAATTGAAGTTTTCAGAAAATATTTTATTCAGTTTTAGCAGTATTATAGATTATAATCTATCTGTATTTATACATATAATCTCTGTATATATATTTTTTTATTTTAGAGCAACTTTTGTTAGTGAGTGAATGAATATTAACGTTGCACTGTTCAGCTACACGAGGGCTTTTAGCGACGGACCTCGTAATTTTGAACCACGGTCAAGTGACGAGGACAACACCTGAACTGGCACCCACTTCTCCTAACTAACACCAACGGGAGGACGTTTGAGCTCTCGACCGATTTAACGTGCATCATTTGCATATCATCATGATTTTAAAAATGAAAAGGAAAAAGAAAAAAAGAGATTAACCAATTCATATTTGATTAAGTTTATAGTAAATTTTTCTAAATTTTTTTACCCTCAAATCTTACTCATATTTAGATGAATTCGGTACAGTTGTCGAAGATGATCATGGCACTAATGTTGACAGGGAAAAGGAATTGCCTCTTGAACAAAAATTAGAATTAGCGTAACTAAAAAAAATTCAACAAACCAAAATGCAATACAGAAATCAGCTAGATCCAATACCTTCCGAAGAGAAATCGATTTATTTGAAGATGAGATATTTAGAAGTAAATACTTGGAAAAAGTATATTGTGTGTTGCTAACAATGTATTAGCGTAGATGCCGAAAGAGCGTTTTCGACAGCTGGTAATTCTTGCCCAAAATTACGTTGCAGGCTTAATGAGAGTACAATTAATGCATTATGTTTTTAAACGCTTTTATAAGTTTAACTTGTAAGTAACGGAATCTTAGAACTCGATTTTCACCCGCTTCAAAAGGTCGGATTGATTCGAAATTTTGCACACTTGTCAAGGACCGATGACAATACAATAATTTCATAATTTTGTTCCATTGTCCTTTTCAGGATCGTCAGGAATAACAATAATCAGATTTGGTGACAATTCCATATACCACTTCCAGATTTGACGACTTATTGCATATACCATTTTCAAATTTGGCAATTAATTCTACAGACCATTTTCAGATTTGGCGACTAAATTCATATACCATTTCCAAATTTGGTGACTAATTCCAGATTTAGCGACTAAAAGAATAAAGTGAAAACCTAAAGCGAGTGTTTTTAATTTAAAGCTAATTATATGCAAGCATAAACACACTTGCAGTGAATAGAAATAAAACAAACAAACAAAAAAGTGTCCTGTATGTGAGAAAGTGGATACTGTGTGTTAGCAATTTCTTACCATAATATAAACATTTTTCTGAAAATGAAAATAAAAAAAAGGCTCGTGCATGTCAAAAAAATTTATTTATGTTCTAACTGCAAAATATTTTTTTCATTTTTATATAGCAATACGTTTAAAAGGTGATAATACGATTGACACTTAATATTACCATGTTTTTATTAACTCGCTTTCTTTATATCTGTCCGGGTGGAATTTTGTAATTGATTTTAAACTGTGTGACTTTCCGATGAGCTAGAGACTTGAAACTTGGACCATAACTCAGAAGTGGATGACAATGTATGAAAATGTGAAAAAAGAAGGGGGAAAAAACGAAAAGGAGGAATTTTATATTTTTTAGTCCATTATAAAAACATGGTACATTATATTTTTTTCTAAAATTTGGAAGGCAGTCGAGATGTAGTCAGGGATAGACGCGATGGAGAGGAGGTCTGTCTTTGGAGTCGAGTTCGGAGGACGGAGTCAACTATTTCTTCGGGGGGGGGGTACAATTTCAGGAAAAGAAAGCCACGTTGGACGGAGATTGAGAAAAGAGGAAGGCCAGAATCTTGTGTCGAGATGCAACAAAGGAAGAAGAGACCAGAGGCCTCTGAATCCCGTGATAAGGGAAAGATGTCCTCGTCCATGCCGTCTCGTCCCTCAAGAAAACGGTGCAGAAAGGTGGAATCCGAGAGGCAATCGGAAGGAACAACAATTCCAGGACCATCCCGCAGAGAGGAGAGGAGAACAATCAGATGCAACAGCTCCCGTCCAGTCCAGCAGGAACGGAACTGCCCTTACAACCTCCGGAGCCGACGTCGAGTGGACAGCAGCCAGAATCGGAATCTTGCAGGAGGTGGGAACGCCCCAGCATGAGCATATCAACTACAGCAGACTCAATGGAGGAGGAGACCCAGAAGATTGGAGCGGAGAGAGAACAGCCCTAGGACAAGGTCATCCAGTACAGAGGCCGTGGTTGGAGACAAAGCCTATGCAGATTGGATCTAAAGATTAGCCAGGTTGTATAATTCTAATTTGTTTATTTTTCCTCTGACAGACAGTTCGGAGTATTTTCTATGTGGGCTAGTCTATTTTTTTTTGTAAAATTTCCGTACAAAAGTTACTGCGTTGTGTGTATTTTCATATCGGTTGAAAAAGCTTTTGTATTTAATTTTTTTCCAAATTGTGGAAAAACATTTGTTAAATTGCAATTGTTTTGCTACACTTTAAAGACGAGGCTTTATATGTGAGATTACTTGTATCGTTTGTTGTAATATATTCTATGTTAAAAAAATGTATATATTTTTGTGTGTAATTATTAAGATGTATAAGTAGTGTCTGGTTTCTGGGCGCGGCGTAATTAGGAATACTAACAAAAAACATTAACAGCGCAGCGCGATTGATTGGGAATTTTTTGAAAATGAAACCAGATAAAGGTTATTTTGTTATGAAACTATATATATATAATATAATGTATGCCATATTTTATGTCAATAAGGAAGTTGTATAAAAGTTCTGTGCATTTAATGTCATGTTTTAGAAAAAATTGACAAGGTTTCGTTTCAGGGCAGCAGTCCCTGAACAAAGTGATGAGATGAAAGGGATGTCGTACGAAGATATTATTGTAAATTTTTTTTATTTATTAGCACTTAATTAAAGTGCATGATCAGGGTTTTTTCCTTGAAAGGTTTTCCCCTGATCTTCGCCCGAATGGGATGCACTGTAGGGATTGTATGTATGTAAAAGATCAATAAATTAGAGTGGAGTGCCCCTTTGAGTAGTCATTTCTGTGTGCTAGTTTAATTAAAGTTTCTAACTTAGAGAGTTAAAATTTTCTGCAAATTCAGTGTTTTCAAGCATTCTAAAGTTCGTGAGTTAAACTTTCTGCAAGTTCAGTATTTTCAGGCATTCTAAAGTTCGTGAGTTAAAACTTTCTACAAGTTCAGTATTTTTGGGCATTCTAGAGTAGTTAAAATTTTGTGTAGGTTCAGTGTTTTTCAGACGTTAGGTAAATTAAGCGAGTTCTTTCAGGTCGTTTAGACCTTCAATAAGTCACGCTTTTTTTCTCGGAGGGGAGTTGTGACGGGTGCGTACGCGTTTCACTAACTTTTTCTTAAATTCTATATTTTATTTATTTCAACCAATCTCCACCGGGAGCCAAAAGTGTGACTTATGCAAACGAGATATTTTCGGGTTTAGCGAGTTCAAAAAGGATATAAGAGGGAGAAATGAAATGAAGAGAAAAAAGAGGGTGATTTTGAGAGAGTAGTTTTTCTATTGGAAATATATTCGTCGGGAGAAGACTATTGAAAATTATTCATTAAATCGGTTCGGGAAGGAACTGAAAGATAGCTGAGATTGAAGCCGCTCATTAAAGCAATCCAGATATAGAAGAACCTGCCTTAAAAGGTATCAGGTCAGTTGTTTTCATAAATTAAATATAAATGTGTAGCTTGATTTTACGCGTCGTTCTCCGTGGATTCAGTTAGGATTCCGTCGTTCATAATCGAATTCTTCTCGTACTCCACTGTATTTTGTTGATCTTAAGGTTTGAATAGTATTTGTGTAATCTCTCAATTAAGAAAGGTCAATAAATAAGATTGATTTATTAAATAAGTTGTAATTAATTATGGATCCAACATATTCAGATTTAGATAATACGCGAAGGGGAGTTAATAATCATAGGGGTAGTGATAGACTACGACACAGTGGTTGTAATATAATATCAATGGCCTTCTGAAAATTTGGCGCTGCCCCCGATAGGCCGAATGGCATGCGCTTAAACGCATAAGTGCCGTTTTTCAGCACAAAAGCAGTTTCGGCTACATCCCTGGGGTGTACTACCAATTGAATATAACCAGAGTGCAGATCCAAAGTACTCATTATTTTCGTGTGAGGAAAATTAGTAATTAAATCCTCGATGAATAGCAAAGGATATCTCGCGTACTTAGTTACCGCATTAAGTTTGCGATAATCCACCGCAAATCTATACGCCTCAGGATTGTCCTGGGTAATCCGTTCTTCTTACTACACAAAACTACAGGAGATGCGTAAGCTGATTGAATTTGTACGATGGTGCCTTCTCGTAACATCTTGTGGATGTGATAATCAATGATACCTTGCTTAACCCTGTCATACCTATACGGTCTGGAGACAACTGGAGGGCTATCCCCTGTATCTCTTTCATGATATAATACATGAGTAAGTCCTGGTTTGTAGAAGAATAGGCCTTTAAAACTATTAAATAACGATTTTAAATCTCTTTTTTGATTTTGTTTCAATTTTGAATTCGAAAGATCGATTTCTACATTCTCCTCAACCATTTTTAATACTTCGATTTGCGAATCCGGAATCGCTAAAGACTTTTCCTCGAAATTCATTTTAATCTTCGCGTTTCGTATAAAGTCGACACCTAAAATGCATGGATATTCAAGATCCGCTAATACGTGAAAATCCCATTTTTTTGTGAATTCTCTAATTCGTATTTCTAATTCGATCGACCCTACATTGTTGTAACAGGCGCTCTGAACCGTTATAACTTTTGCATTTGATTTTTTTATTGGGTTATATGAAAAATATGCCCTATACGTTTCTTCAGAGATGAACGATTTTTCGGCTCCAGTATCCCATAATGCCTTAGTGAAGATGTCGTTCACTAAAATTGGCACATACGGGAGTTCTACAGGGGACATCCTTAAGGCAGAAACCCTTATAGGAGGTTTCTCATCAACATGCGATCGATCTTGATTTCGAACGCTTAAAAAGTTTAAATTTTTATGACTACCCCTATTCCAATGATTATTCGACCTCCGTTCAAAATTATCACTCTGACCCCTATTTCTATATTGATCTCGTCTATCACGACTTTCGAATCCGCGATCATTCCTATCAATACGGTTCCTGTTCTCGAACCCTTGATAATCATAATTCCTCTGGGGCCTCGTCCCATAGGAAGTTCTATATCCCTGTCTCCTATCATTTTGACGTTCAACTACCCCAGTATCTCTCCAATTTCTATTAGTACGACCTTCGTTAGACCTCCTACTCACATCATAAGCTCGTCTTTCACTATTATTATTGCTCGAACCCGAATTGTCTCTCCTCAAATATCTGTCCTCGTACTTAGATATCATCTGAAATAACTGCAATTGAGTAGATGGATTTCTAATCTCTATATATTCCATAAATTGTGGTTCCAAATGGGCAACAATTTGTTCGATCAAACTATCTTCCGACATATTTAATCCCAATCTTTTATGTGTTTTGAGGAGGCTATAAATAAAATCCGACGCAGCCTGACCGTGACCCTGATACGACGAATAGAACCTGACTTCCAATTCAGTCTTATTCCTAACCACTGGGAAATTTGCTCTCAAAGCCTCTTTCAATTGCGCGAAATCCGCAGCATTCCCTTTCACTATCGAAGATCCAAAGACATCAAACCAGTCCAACGCACGGCCTCTGAGACGCTCTTTAAGATAATAACATGCCAAATTATTAGGTATCTCGTAAAACTTAACATTACTGTCAATATATTAAAAAAATTCTATGTTTTCAACTCCAGAAAAGAAAATATCAGGCAAGAGCCTAAAATTGGATCCAACTTCCATGTCGGGGTTAAGGGAGAAATGCCCTGAGGACAAACTCGTTGGTTGCCATTGTTGTGCCCCAGTCCTATTTTGGACTGAGTTCACACATTGCCCGACGTGCCTGGTGTAGGAGGAAACATATCATCACAAACAAAAGCCATAACAATAATTATTTATTGAAGACAGACAAACACAATTAACAAGCAAAAGTTGAATTTATAAGTGGAAACCTCGGAGTGATTCTCTAATACCTAGATTAATCCTGATACTCAAATATAGTACTCAAATCTAACATTCAAATCTAATATTCCCGTCTAAGTAATCTCAATTATCAGAATTGACAAGAAGACGAACTCTTGCTAACCTCAGGTTGGTACTAAATTTAATTGCTTTGATTCCTTTAATGATTAATATAATACTTTACTTTATAAATATAAAATACTATCAAATTTACATATCAAAATATCAATATTACATACAATTTGGCATTTCCTTCTCCCTCTCTCTCTTACGAAATCTAGACTTCATATAGTCGAACTTATTAGCATATAACTATCTCGTGTTTTTCCCGAAGAGGCTGTGAAATAGAATAAATGCTGGCCTCAAAGTTACCCAAGAGGATTAGTTTGGAAATGAACGCGGATAGACCCGTCACAAACTTTTCCATATTTCCGCAAACTAAGTCTGATCCATCAGTTACCATTACTAATTTTTGAAATGGGGTGATTAATTTTCTACCTAAAAATAATTCCGCTGGTGTTTTACCCGTTGTCTCATGTACTGCTGTCCTCAAAGCATAACTAAACTCGCGGAGAAATTGGTCCCAGTTAGTATGATTATCCTCGACAAAACTCGAAATCATTTGTAGAAGAGTACGATTAACTCTTTCCGTTTGATTAGCTTGTGGGTGATATACCACAGTTTTAACATGTTTTATGTTCAACCTGCGACACACTTGCTCAAAAACTTCGGATATCATTTGGGGGCCATTATCACTAATTAACTTAACAGGAGCTCCATAACGGGAAACATAATTCTCAAAAAATGCATTGGCAATTGCCTTAGCCGAAGCTTTCCTTAAGGGAACTATTTCAACCCATTTAGAAAAATTATCCGTTATTACTAAAATAAGTTTATAACATTCCGGACTAGTTGCAGGGTATGGGCCTAATAAATCTAAAGATACTATTTCATTCGGAAAATTCGTTACTGTCAGAATTAATTGAAGAGTTGGTAATCCGTTCTTATAATTGATCTTTTGGCAAAGATCACAGGTTGATACATATTTATAAATGAATTTCCGCATGAATGGGAAATAACACGTGTCTTTTAATTTTAAGTAGGTTTTCCTTTTGCCTAGATGGCCCGCCATCGGCGAGTCATGGAATTCTCGCATAACATCTTTACGTAATGTTTTGGGTATAAATACCCTTAATTCACCGAGTGTGGTTGTATATTTTGCATAGTATAACAACCCATTTATTAATTTAAAGTCGCGGGACCAATTTCTACAGATTGATTCATTAATTGAACTATCGTCAGGATTTTCTAAAAACCGCATGATATGACCCAACTCCGGATCATTCCTCTGTTTTTCTCTCAACTGTTCCCTAGACGATAATACCAACGACCTAATCACTGTACAAGACACCTTTGCTTCCTCATTATTATCTAATGGATTTCTAGACAATATATCAGCCACCACATTTTGCGTACCTGGGCGATGCTCCCATTCCACATTAAAAGCTGTCAACTTAAGCGTCCACATCATTCTACACTACAAATTCTTCCCGTTCGTTAATTTGGTAAGTACTGCATGGTCTGTTATCACCTTCACCAGCAAAGGTCCGAAATAAGTGCGATATTTATTTAACGCCCATATGACAGTCAAACATTCACGTTCCGTCACACTATAGTTTCTCTCTGCGCGGTTTAATGTTCTTGAGGCAAACGCAATAGGCTTATTATTCTGCATCAGCACTGCTCCTACCCCCACTGAACTGGCATCCGTATAAAGTTCAAAAGCTTTGGAAAAATATGGTAACTGTAACACGGGAGCTTCCGTCACTGCTTTCTTAATACGATCAAAGGCTTCTTGCGCCGATTCCGACCAACTGAACTTAGAATTTTTCCGTTTTAAACTATACAAGGGTTCACACAGGTCTGCGGAGTCCTTATAAACTTTTGATACCAACCCGTCATTCCTAAAAATTTTGCCACCTGTTTCGCATTTTTCGGAGGTTTCATTCAAGAATTGCTTTTATTTTCTCTTCGTCTGTTCTAACTCCCTCTTTATTAATAATTAGACCCTAATAACGTAACTGTTCCCTCGCGAAATGACACTTCTCACGATTCAACGTTAAACCAGCCTCTTGCAACAATCTGATTACTTCCCGTAAGTGCTCTACATGGCGCTCAAAAGATGAAATGATATCATCGTCCATATAGCAGCATGTAAAACACCCTAGAAATGGATTAAGGATTATTTCAATCGTCCTCTGAAAATTTGGATCTGCCCCCGAAAGGCCAAATGGCATGCGAGTAAATGCAAAAGTACCATTTTTTGTAACAAATGCCATCTTATGAACATCTTTGAGGTCAACCGCCATCTGAAAGTATCCGCTGCGTAAATCAAGTGATGACATAACTTCGGTGTGGGGAATATTAGTGATCAAATCATCAATTAGTGGTAGCGGATATCGTGGATACCTCGTGATCGCATTTAATTTTCTATAATCTATTGCGAACCTATAAGCTTCTGGGTCGTCTAACGGCAACTCGTTATTCTTCGGACATAAAACAACTGGAGACGCGTAAGGTGATGTTGTTGGAATTATAGTTCCATCGTCCAACATCTTCTTATCGTGGTAGTTAATGATACCCTGTTTGACCCTGTCATAGGGATAAGGTCTCGAAGAAAAAGGAGGATTATCACCCGTATCAATTTCATGACAAAACACATGCGTCCGACCTGGCTTATCTGAAAACAAGCCTTGAAATTCCTTAAAAAAAATCTGTAACTTCTGTTTTTGCCCTGCATTTAACTTAGTGTTTGATAAATCTATCTGTACCGGTTCGTTAGAAATTGCCACTTTCTCAATCTGCGAGTCCGGAATGATTAACGATTTCGTAAAAAAATCAAAACTTATCTTTGCATGTGACATAAAATCAATGCCCAAGATGCATGGATATTGCATCTCAGCAATCACATGAAAATTCCACAACTTCGAAAATTCCCTTATCTTAATCCGTAACTCAATGGTGCCCAAATTTCTGCACTGCGACCCTTGTGCCGTAACTACTTCCGCTGACGATTTCTTAATAGGACGAAAAGAAAAATATGATCGGTACGTCTCCTCTGAAATAAACGACTTCTCCACACCTGTATCCCAGAGAGATTTTACAAACGTGTCATGTAAAAGAATCGGCACATATGGAAGATCAACTGGTGATAACCGTAATGAATTAAGTTTAATACGATTAGGAGGATTTGACTCAACTAGCGACCGCTTTCCTTCTGCAACACGATCACTTAGAAGTTTAAATTGGCATTTTCTTGCCTTCCGCTGGTGCAATCACCACGCCTCCAATTCCGCTTTGCTGAATCATCAATAGGACTTTTCCTAACCACCATTCTTCTGTTCTGATACCGGTCTGTTCGATGATTTGGTTGGTTGTTGCGATTTCCTCCCTCGAATCCCTGATTTCGATAATTACGACGAGAAAAATTATTCGCCCCTCTGCTTACTCCTCTCTGATCATTTTGTCTATTTCCGACCCCTGTATCTCTCCAATTTCCATTATTCCGTCTTTCCGCAGGATTCCTACTCATATTCCAACCTCGTCTAGCAAAATTATTACTCGAACCCTGGGTTTCTCTGCAGCTATGGCGTTCCTCATACCGATCGACCAATTCTAATAACTGTATTTTCGTTGTGGGGTTTCGAACCTCTAAATAATCCATAATCTGGGGTTCGAGTCGCATTACTATGTGATCGACCAATTTTAACTCATCATAATTCAAACTTAAAGTCTTATGGATTTTTAACAACTTATAAATAAAATCGGATGGGGCCTGATCTCTCCGCTGCTTTGAAGGAAAAAAACTGAGCCTCTAACTCCGAATTATTCCGTACCACTGGAAAACTATCTGACAACTTCTTTTTAAGTGATGCTTAGGCAGTCGCTTCTCCATTTACACACGCAAACCCGATGACCTCCAACCAGTCTAATGCTCTCCCAATTAAATGACCCTTTAAATACTCACACGCCAGATTCGCTGGTATCTTATAGTAAGATATATTATCATCAATGGTGTCAAGAAACTCCGATACGTTCTCTCTACCTGCAAAGAATAATTCTGGCAGAACCCTAAGTCCAGCACTTGCTCTTAATTCCGGTATTTCAGTTGGGTGCCAGTGTCGTGGTATATAACTTCCCCTAAGATTATCATCTCCCCGTCTACCGTTACTTGTTTCTGAACTTGTAGGCGGATTAACGAATTCATGAGGCATCTTTACAAATCACTATATTTATTGATACCTCTTAATCAAGGAAAGTTACACATACTCTACTCAAATTTAAGAACAATAAAACACAGTGGAGAATGAGAAGGTGTAACTATTAGCGGAACTACGGAATCTGAACTGAATCCCCGAAAGATCAGCACGTACAATTACAACTAACACACGTACACGTATTTATAATTTCTAAGTGACTAACCTGATTCTTATATTTTGGCAGGTCCGTCTTGTGGAATACTTTGGTTCAGGTTGGATCAGATAAAAGCTAAGATTCACTCTCGACTTTACAAATTCAATCTTCAGCTCTTCAGCTTTGCTCGTCGCGTTACTTCACACTAAATTTGTAAAAAACTGCGAGTTGATTTATCGATGCTTCAATTCACTTTACTTTAAAATTCTAACTCTTCACTTTACTTCTCTCTCTCTTTCACTTTCACCTTCCACGTTAACTCGCGAAACCAGAACTTATATAAAATATCTCATTTGCATAAATCACGCTTCGGCTCCCGGTGGAGATTGGTTCAATTAAATAAAATTTTAAAGAATAATTTAGAGGATTAGTGAAGACCGTACAGATTAATTACCATTGACCATCACACCGTTAATTACCATCCATTGAAGAGCAAGACTAATTCCAGCTTCAAACATCAAATTCAAGGATAAATTCAACAATGAATAAATGATAATTTAAAAAACTAAAATTCGCTCTTATTTTAGATCGAACTAAAAAATGAAAAATAAATTATAGTTTTAAAAAAAAACTAAAAAACACGCTTTTATACTGATTTGAACTAAAAAGTAAAAAAATAAATCTTAATATAAGAATAAAATGATGAACGAGAAAATTAATATAATTGTGGTAAAAGCGTGAGGTGCTTTGTACTACATTTTTACACTAACTCAGCATTACGGAATAGAAGTTAGAAACTACGAGGCATGTTTTTTAAGTAAGTACCGTTTTGAAATTTAAAAAAATGGCCAAAGATATCGCAATAATTTTATTTTTGCATGAAAGCCTGTACCTTAATCTACTTTTCTACATAATTTCCGTGAATATTGAGGCACTTGTTATAACGTGGCACCAGTTTTTGAATACCCTCCTCATAAAATTCTGCCGCCTGACTTGTTAACCACTGTATCACAAATGTTTTGACTTCGTAATCGTCTTGAAGACGCTGACCGCCCAGGAGTTTCTTCAAGTGCAGGAACAAATGGTAGTCGCTGGGCGCCAGATCAGGGCTGTATGGAGGATGATCTAGAGTTTCCCATTTAAAAGATTTGATGAGATCTTTGGTCCGATTAGCCACATGTGGACGGGCATTGTCATGCAGCAAAACGATACCTTTACTCAACTTGCCACGTCTTTTGTTCTGGATTGCACGACGCAGATTGTTCAATGTCTCACAATAAGACGCTGCATTGATTGTCTCATTACGAGGCAGAAACTCCACTAGCAATACTCTTTTTCTGTCCCAAAAAACTGTGCACATGATTTTCCGGGCAGAAATTGTTTGCTTAAACTTCAGTCTTTTGGGTGATGATGAATATCGTCATTCCATGGATTGTTGTTTCGATTCTGGTGTGACGTAGGCCACCCATGTTTCGTCACCAGTAACAATTTGGTCTAAAAAATCTTCACCTTCATTGTGGTACCGCTCAAGGAAAGTCAATGCACTGCCTAAACGTTGGGTTTTGTGCAAATCCGTCAACATTTTTGTAACCCAACGTGAACAAAATTTCCGGTAATTCAAGTTCTCGGTCACAATGCGATACAAAACACTACGAGAACAATGAGGAAAGCAGTCGGACAATGATGAAATTGTAAAGCGTCTGTTTTCTCTCACCTTTTCGTCCACTTTCTGCACCAAATCTTCATTAACGACCGAAGGACGCCCACTCCGTTCTTCATCATGCACATTTGTGCGGCCTTTAAATGCTCTCACGCATTTCCTTACCATTCCATCACTCATAATGTTTTGTCCGTAAACTTCACAGATCTCACGATGAATATCAATCGGTTTTACGCCTTTAGCACTAAGAAATCGTATAACAGCCCGTACTTCACAATCAGCGGGACTCACGATTGTCGGGGGCATCTTAAACACTCAGTAAACAACGTATACAATGAAGAATCAGACTGTAATGGCGTCAGTGCGTAGACAAGAGATGTAGGTAACCAGCGAGCATGCGCGGAACGCCGACCGGAGCGCTGCGGCGGCGGAATCGCAAAACGATACTTACTTAAAAAACATGCCTCGTATAACACTTAATATATTTATAGAACACTCCACGCTCTTACCCCAATGACATTAATTTTTTCGTTCATCATTTTATTCTCATATTAAGAATTATTTTCTTACTTTTTAGTTCGAATCAGTATAAAAGCGTGTTTTTTAGTTTTTTTTTAAACCATAATTGATTAAGATCAAATTTCGGAAATTTGTAATAGTTCCACAAACTGAATAGAGAGTTATATTTAAACTTTTTAGTGATTTAAATAAATAAAATGTTCCTGAACTGTTTTTTTTTTTTTTTTTTGTGTGTGGTTCTTTATATAGTGTTATTAATTTATGTTACAAATTAACTTTTTGTGATATTTACACCTCTAATAAAACTGGCAAATAAAATAAAGAAACACCTGTGTTTTTTTTCCCCTAAAATGTTCACTACCGGTGTTAAAACCCGTATCCCGGTATTAAGATCTAAAAAATACCGGTATTGAACTTTACGTCCTATATTGCAAACCCTAATTCGCCCCTTCGGTGAAGGTCCTCCCATGCCAGGAGTTTCTGTAAAACACACACATGTTTTTTTTTTAGCAAGCGTATCGCGGCAGTGAAAACACCAAGTCACCCATCATTGCAGCGAATCTCGAGTTGTTGCGTAAAATTTGAATAGTGTTTTTTAAAAAAATTAATTTAAAGTATTTCGAAGTTCTTACAATTCTTAGAAGAAAATTAATTCTTTTTTTGGAAAAAATTGTTTAATCCAATGCATTTTTTTAAGTGCTACAATATTAAGAAAGAAGAAAAACGACCCTTATAAAAATGTACAATAAAGCTTTCAAATGGAATAAATGCCAGCAATAATTCATCGCGATCGTCACATTACACATTTTTAAATTTACAATTCTTACTTAAAAACTTTTAAACTAGTTAATGCTAAAAATATCAAAGTCCCTCTTAATATTCGAGAAATATATTGTGTTCTTGTAAAATATGTTTTACATGCTAATTACATAGGTCTTTATTTTTTTTAAAATTATTTTTCTGCTATGGGAAAGTGTGTTTGAAGTCATTAATATTAAACGGAGTTACAAATTCACTTCCTACTCTTCTGTAAAGATATGGTTGCGTTCTATTCATAAAAAAACATTTTTCATAAAAAACATTCATAAGAAAACTCGCGATTTTTTTTTACAGGGAGTTTTTTTGGATGAACTGCAAACTAAATTAATTTAGCGACATAGAGCTTTCTTGCAAAATGAAATCAGGTCGTGAAACTTGGACTTCTTGAGGTAATTTTAACTATACATTTGACTCATCCATAAAGCATATATGATGTAGAAATGATTTAAGTGCGAGAAAAATTTCATAATTTCAAGCACAAAATAAAAGTTTTGAAACGTTCGACATTTCTCTAATAAATAAATATTAATTACCCAAAATGGCCCTGAGTAGTGGGTAGAAAACCTACTCAAACTCAGAGAGAGTATAACAAAAAAATTTTCTTATCACTTTAATGCATTTTTAATATAAATATGTCCGAGTGATTTAGATACATCTCAAAATCCGATACGAGATTTCCCCTCAAATTTTCTTACTCCTTTACCATTGCTTATACATTCAGTTTCACTTGTGAAGTCCAGTGGGAGTAAATATTGTCTCAAGTTATAATGGGGCGCACATCTGCTACATTTCAGATATTAGTTAAATCAATAATTAGAATAAATTATTAAAAGTCTAAATTACAAAAGCACAAAAATTCTATTTTTATTGCTAATAAAAAGATTAAAAAATTATTAATAAGGATTTTAAAATGCCCTTGATAATATTTCGAAAATGATTTACAGTTTTTTCCCAATATTAGTTAAAATTTACCATTTCATCCACAGATTGCAATGTTAAGGAGCAGTAGCACACAATTAGTTTTAATGTAGTTGATAAATGCACTAAAATGAGTTAAATTTAAATCACCATTTGATTCACTTGCACATAATTATAATATTAATTATTTTCATGAAATTAGCATAGGTTTAAGAAATAGGACTCGCATCTTATATCTCACCCAAATAAATTTTTAATTTTTTCTTTGTATTCTCGCATTTATGTTTGAACGCATTCAATCGAACGAGTTCAAAATTAGGAACGCATCTTTGCATCTGCCTTAACGAATTTTCCACCCGCGCGCCAAATGCAGGAAGCAAACAATGAATACACAAAAAGAAAATTCTAACGGGAGAGAAACAGCTACGCCTCTACCCCCTCCCTCCTACCTTTTCAACGATGCGCGTTGCATATGCGCAAGGATGGGGGCTGCAGGGGGCGCGCGGAGCGAGCCCTGGCTTTAGTTTAGAAGCGGCCTCACAGGCGAGCGGACCATGTCGCCCGGATTCCACTCTCCGGAACGCAGCCCCCTGTGAATCCCTTGCTGCGGAAGGGGCATATCCTCCCTACCCCACTGCGAAGCAACAAGTCTCCTTTATCATGGAGCTGTCCTTTTCGGGGGTGGTCGCCCACGGGAGGGACAACACCATGTGACCCAATACGAGAGCTCCTGTCAACCCAAGGCAATAATGACGTAGTGAGATAACTGACCAATTATATTCATCTAGCAATAATATTTAACGAAAGGCAACTGGATATTTTATGTACAGTCGATTGCGCCACGTCTCTGTTGTGGCTCCCTCTTAGGAACAGAAAAGCAGACCTATAAAAAATTTTGCAAAATAAACAAATATTATTTTAGGGAAATCTGGAGCTGAGAGCATCGAAACCTTTGTATATATTTCTGGGAAAGTTTTTTTGTAGCTTAGTACTCGTAAGAAGTGAAAGAGGCATTTCAGGATTCATAACGAAGCAGGATAAAAAGTTTCCGAAATTTCGTTTCCTTTGTCATACTTTCTGCAAAAAGTACCGATGCAACAAGTCTATGCAGTTTTTCTACCATTATTTTAATTTTGTATGAAATGACGCAGTTTGCGATTGCCAAAATTAAGAATTTTATGAAAAGCATTTTCGGTGGCTTACATTATAAAGATTGATTTACATAAACTTGAAAGAATTGCTTATGCTTTCAGTAGTAAGTGAAAACGGCTTTTGAGGAATAAATTTTCAGGCTTACTTTTTGCCTGATCGAAGAAAGTAAGGGGAAGGATTGATCTCTGTGATACAAATTGGCAACATTTTATAGTTATTTTTTAGTCTTTTACGCTCTGATGACACATATCGCACGGAAAATATATTTATAGGGAGTATGGTTTCGTTAAAAGAAGAAAATGTTAGTTACTGAGCGAGATGAGAAAAAAGGCATCTTGTAACTTAACGTATTGAACTTACGACTGTGCAACGAATGTGAAATGTGTTGTCTTTAAAGTTCTCCATTGAATTGTTCCGAAAAGTGATTTTTAAGTGAACGTTATATTTTTTTAGAGATAGTTATTTAGGAGTATAATAAAAGATTCGTTTCTTGTCTAATGAAACAGAATTGCAGTCTTCAAAGTGATAATATTCTGCAGAAGATTTGGTGATTGACTTTAATAAAAATAAGTTTGGCAATTACCTCGAGAGTGAAAGTGCGTCGATTGTAAACAGTTTTGTAAAGCAAGAACTGTATCCGTGATCATTCAATTATGTTTCATTAAAATCCAAGTCATCGACATAACATTGCTCCTTCATAAAAGGTTCTCTCATCTGGAGGCAAAAATGTAAATTCACATTCAGTGTTCCCAACTCGAGAATGTTGAGGCGCGTCATGTTTAGAATAAATTGAAACACTCATCCAAATTAACCAGAATCGTGAAAGAAATCAAAAACAAATCGTTGGATTACTTCAAGAATTAAAACATATGCTTCCAAACTTGTGAATTTTTTTGTACATACTTTCATCTATTTTAACCATTTCTTGCTCTGAATAGTGTGTCTGCTCTTATTCTTAAAGAACAGAGGGACACCTTGAACGGATCATTCGTAAGTCTAAATACGCTTTAGACTCGACCAGAGGCTATCAAAGCCTCCCCGATTTTCAAAATCAGCGTCTTTCGATCCATCGGTGATTATGCCTTCTTCTTTTCTTCCCTGCAAATACTTTTCGAGCTGACTCTTTGGATCATTCAACGATTCCCACTGAGCCTCGCTGAGCAGATATCGGCTGTTGTTTCTCGAGTGACCGCAGAGAAGTGAAGAGATGCCTCGCTCCTTCCTAGTAAAGAAGGTCAAGCACTCCTCTGACCACAGCAACAGGTGGCCTTCGGAGGACCCTTCTCCAGGGTTTACCATCCACTACACCAGCGGTAAGACACTTTTTTCCCTTCTTTTTTTCATCTCAGACTATTTATCATAAAAATCACTAGCATATATGCAATTAAATAAGCAAATCGGTTCACGATGCTAAGTTGCAATTATTCAAAGCCACGATGTAACTGGATTTCTGTCTGTTCCTTTTAAAACTGTTTGTAGAAGGAAAGAGATTTAGCTAATAAAAAGCTATTTTAATTATTCAAGTTATAAAACTGATTAGAATGTCACTTTATTTTGCATCAAATTAGTTGGATCAATGCCCTGTCCTACTCAAAGGTCGATTACTTACATAACTTTGTCGAAATGAAAAAAGTACTTGAATTCGAATTGTATACGAAATGTTTTTAAAAAGAATAAAATACTTTTGTATTAAAATAATATATAGAAAAAAACTACTCCCCCTTTTTATAGAGTAAATCCAAATTTTTCGGTCTCTCTCTCACATTTTTTATTAAATTCAACATCTTGTTGCGACCAAATATACGATGCATTTGCATGGTTTTGAAATAATCAGTGGAAACAATTAAGCGTGCAGATTGTCTTTTTTTATACGTGCATTAAAATAATAACAGAAAATATCTTTAAATTTATAAGAACTTTCAACTTTTAAATAACTTTAAAAGTATATCAGTTATATTTTTTTTAAAAAAAGAATTATTTTCAATGATTTCTGAGAAAACAGTCATTTTTTGTAAGGTGCAATCAAATAGATACCACATATATAAGTAGTCAATTTTAATAAGATTTTCTTTTGGAATTTAAAAAGGCAAAGTTTGCTAATTCAGAGAAGAAAATAAATTTGCATTTAAAAATGAAATTTGCAAAATGTGTAGAAAAAAAACTGCTGTTTAAGAAATGCATTGTTGTGAAACGTAACTACAGAGTATAATGCATTAAAATCAAGTAGATTTTCGATACGAGAGTAAGTAGAAAATAGACGTCCCAAATATAAAAGGAGTTTAAGTATAATTTTTCTTTAGGTCACATAAAAATTGAATGTAAAAATATTTAACGGAATGAATACATGTTAAGTGTGAAAGGAATGTAATACTTATATAAAACGATTGATTCAGAAATTTTTTTTTTCAAAAATTCAAAAGTCTCTAGAATTTTTTGAGCAAAACGGCAAAAAATAAGGCTTCCATGATTATATTTTCTCCAGAATATCTACTCTATTTTAAACTTAAAATTGCCATAGTTCAAACTTTCTCTAAGACTAATTACCGTAAAATCTGGCGTATAGCGCCCACATTTAACACAAAAAATAAGATCGAAATTTTGGGTACGCGTTATACGCCAGGTATAAAAACAATAGCTTCAAAAATAAAAAAAAAGAGTTGAGCATAAAAGAAAAACTAGACTTCTGCATAGATCAAAACAATGCTTATTTAACCCTTTACCTACCGCATTAGGATTTACTGCAATAGTTTTTTTAATCACTACATTGAAAATTAAGGAATATACATAAACAAAATACTTAACTTTGGGAAATTTAAACCGTTAGAGCTAATTAATTAATTAAAGATATTCAGCTATAAAATGAATTATATACACTGCGTCCACTTAAAATAAATATCCAAATCATTTTCTAAGGTCTTCCTTAACATGCAAAGAAAATAAGACACCATTTGAAACTAACTACTTTTTCGGAACAAAAATGACAATCTACGCAAGCCGATCAAAATGTCAGCTGAAAACGCAATTTTCTGCTATAAAATTATATTCGCCTTCCCCGCTAAACAACTCATCAAATAACCCGTACTGCCATATATCTTGGCAGAAGGGATTTAAAAGAATATTCCTGCTAAGTATCGTCAGAGTATTCGTAAAAATGGTTATTCCATGTAATTTTAAAGTGAGTGGTACTTATAAGTACCGTCGGGGCAGATAAAGGGTTTAAAAAACGACATGCCTAATGAATTTAAAGGGTTTTAATTGTTGAAGTATACTATTTTTCAAAATCTTGGTATAATACTTCTAATAAATGACTTCAAAACATAATAGAATTGCACACGTACATTTCAGATTTCTTCAAAAAAAAAAAGGGGGGGGGGGTTCGAACATACCAAAAAAGTTTAAAAATACAGTTTGAAAGTATAGGTGCGCGTTGTACGCCAGATTTTACAGTAAGTGGAATTTCGAATCAATTAAACGTATCGCAGATCTAAAAACGACAATTTGTTGTAATCAAATGCTTGTATAGCCTAAATGTCCCTTCAAAGACTCCTTTCATCTCTTGAGTTAGAAGTTTTTCCCTGAATTGCAAACAAATGCAGTATCTTTCGACACCCCCTCGTATTAAATAAATTCTTAAATTTGACTGTTGTAATATATGGGAACATTAGTTTCTCTAACCTTATGTTAGAGAAACAAACGCCATTTTCCATATTTATTATGTTTTTAACACGCTTTTATAAGTTTCACTTGTATGTAACAGAATCTTGGAACTCGATTTTTACCCACTTTAAAAGGTCACTTTAACTCGAAATTTTGCACACTTGTCAAGGGCCGATGACAATACAATAATTTCATAATTTTTTTTCATTGTCCTTAACAGGACATCAGGAATAATGATTTCCAGATTTGGCGACAATTCCATATACCACTTCCAGATTTGGCGACTTATTACATATACAATTTACAGCTTTGGCGACTTATTGTATGTACCATTTTCTGATTTGGCAATTTATCCCATATATCATTTTCAAATTTGGCTTCTAAAAGATTAAGGTGTGACCCCAAAAACGAATACACTTTGGTTCCCAGAAGTAAAAGAAACAAAGAAAGTATTATCTCTCTTTATGTAAGAAAGGGAAGGGTGTGGGTATGCGATAACAATTTCTTACTATAATATAAACAATTGTCTAGTTTTTCTGAAAATAGAAATAAAAAAAAAGACTCATGCATTTTGAAAAAAACAATTTATGTTCTAACTGCTAAATATTATTTATATTTTTATAAAGCAATGTGTTTAGAAGTGATGATATGAATTAACATTATAACAATGCTTTTAAAAGGTGATGTTCCGATTGACACTTAATATTTTACCATGTTTTTATTAGCTCGCTTTCTTGTGTCTGTCCGGGTGGAGTTTTGTCATTGATTTTAAACTGTGACTCCCCGATGAGCTAGAAACTTGAAATTTGGACCATAGCTCAGAAGTGGATGTCAATGCTTGAAAATGTGAAAAAAAGAAGAAAAAAAACGAAGAAAAGAATTTTATACTTTTATAAGTCCGAGCGTTATAAAAATATAGTACACTAAAAAAAAAATTTTTAATTCGAACTTTTTCTTTTTAACACACTTTTGTTAGTTTGACATGTATCTATAGAGACGAAATCTTTGAAATACAACGATACGGGACTCATCAGAGCGGAGAGAATAAATACCCTTCAGAACCGTTAATTAATATTCATTGAATAACAAGACTAATTCCAGCAGCCACGTAATTCCGGTTCCAAATATCAAACTCAAGGATAAATTCACCAATGAATAAATTATAGTGTCGCCCATCCGGTATAGTGGTTAGAGACGCTGACTTCTGTGCCGTAGGGCCTGGGTTCGAACATCAGGAGGTGATGGTTCGAATCCCGGAGAAGGCATGGATGTTTGTAAACGTATAGTGCCTTCGCGGCAGGGGGGTCTTCTAAATAGCTGTCGAGTCACAAGTCCTCTCGTAAGGTTGGTGGAAGGGGAAGAGAGGTGGGAAGCCCTTGAGGTGTTCTCTCTCAAAATTAGGATGGAACCGAGCCAAATCGTACTGCCACCTGCATGGTGTTCAAATCTACGGCTAACGACAGGCGTACAATCTAGCCCGATGCCATGATGAACTTCGTGGGCCTCGATCTGACTACGTCTGACAGGTGGCATTAGTAACAACAACAACATAAATGATAGTATAAAAACACGCTTTTATTGTAGATCGAACTAAAAAATGAAAAATAAATTTTACTTTTAAAAAACACGCTTTTATAGTGAATCGGACTAAAAAATAAAAAATTAAATATGAAAGAATAAAATGACAAGAGAAAATTAATGTCATTCTGGTAAAAGCGTGGGGTGCTTTGTACTACATTTTTACACTAACTCAGGATTTCGGAATAGAAGTAAGAAATTATAACAATTGATATAGAGCACCCCGCCCTTTTACCCCAATGACATTAATATTCTAGTTAATCATTTTATTCTTTAATATTTATTTTTTTTACTTTTTAGTTCGATTCACTATAAAAGCGTGTTTTTTAGTTTTTATTTAAAACTATAATTTATTTATTTTACATGCAACGTCATGATATAATCACGAATTGCGCCAAGAAAATGAATCTTACTCCAAAGGGTATGCAAGCTATTTCTAAACGGCACTCAAAAAAGGCTGAAAAATGGGCTTTTACTTTCTAAACAGTTAATTACAGGTGTGGAAGCTTAGAGAGTGGGGTCTCTGCTCAGAGTCATCCTCGTCACTTGGCCGAGGTTCAAAAGGACAAGGCCAGTGACCCATATCCTTTGTGTTGCCTTCAAGGACAACTTTAAGTAAATAAGTAATAAATTAAACGGAAGAGTTAATTTCCCTTTTAATATTATTTCGAAGAAATCAAATATTAAAAAAATACATAAAAATTAAAAAACATTTTATAGGGAAATTTTTATTAAATTAATACCTAATTCATAAAATGGCTGCTTCCCTCAAATAATATAGCAATTTAAGATACATTTGTAATACCTATTGCATTTTTTTTCTGTCGCGAAAATTTATTATAGTTTAAAAATAAAAATTCCTTGCCTTTCTGATAAAACACTCTATTTTTTTTAAAAGAATAAAAATTGGGAACACTTACTTTAAAATAACCGACCATTGGGGAGAATACAAAACCTTCTATATCATGGTTTTTAAAGTGAACCGATGCTTACGTACAGAATACCCTGGGAAAAGATTATTTTTTCTAAAAGAAGCTTCATTTACATCATCTATATTATACTGTAGACATTCACCGTATCTTAAAAATTTACTATAATGTAAAAAATGTATTACCTAAACTTAATTTCTTCACATCTTTCCCACATTGATTAAGAAAAAGTAAAAACATTGATTGCACATTTCTTTAGGTATGTGAATAAACATCTAAATAAGAATAAAAATATTAAAATTGTGTGAAATTGTTTTATTTTATAGACACAGTTATATTTATTTACATTTTCGAATCAGAAAAGGAAAAATGAACTTTCACCAATGAAAACAATCAATAAAAATAAAAATTATCAGTTATTTTAAATTGCTTTATATTTCTAATAATTAACCTTTCTGTAATGAAGAGTTGAATATCACTGTGAAGGATCTTGTTCTACATAACAGCAAAAATTTCATTATTTTCTGTACTTAGAAGAATATGTTCCTTAAAAAATATAATTGAGATTCCAATCGTTTATTTTAAGACATTTTTCTCTTCATAAAATTAATTTAGTTTTTACTCGATTCTGTTGTAATAATACTCAAAACACAGAAGTTTCAATTCCCTCAAATTTTAAAAAACAAAGAATTTCTTAATGAATATGCTTGTTGAGGATTTTCATCTTTCTATCTTATTGAAATAAGCATAACTAGAAAAATTATGGGAACGATAACTTCATATCATTAATAATATTCATTTTGATTTCCATTTAAAGATTTCAATTATGTTCTTTCAAGCACAAGTATAATCTATAGCTTAAAAGAAAAATTACTTTTCTTCCCAAATTACAAAAACTGTTCTTACCGGAAATCAGTTAGAGAACAAAAAATGAAATGAAGAAGTGGATGTTTATATTGGGGCCTGTTTTACAAAATCTTAATCATTATTCGAAATGCACACATAATTTAGGCATATTTTTTTAGCGAATTTGCTGCTTAAATGTAAATTAGTTTTCTAAAATGACCAGAACAACTATCCCGTCCGAATACATTTTAGGAAAAGAGGTTGATCAAATTAAAACTGCCACGAATACAGGAATTCAAGGAAAAAATATAATTGCATTTTATCCTGTTTAGATATTTTTTAGGGTGAGTTTGTTTCTTGAATTTAGTTGTGCTCATCAGATTTGCATTCTTAAATGAGAGGTCTTTACATACGGAAAAAAGACTGCCTAAAATTGGTAGATTGCGTCCTTTAATTCCTCCTTGGCACATCGATCTATTTTTTTTTTCACTAGCAAGTTTATTTTCTAATCACTGTTACAAGCTTTAAACTCTCGACAGCTTCTTGAAGCGCAGGTCTTATTTTTGGGTAATTGAAGAAGGATGGAAAACGTTTCTCCACCCAAAAAGGTTTGAAAGGAGATCGCTGTGAACGAAGGAGGCACAAACACAAATTTTACTATCGATATCCTCTCATGAAACAATGTTGACTGAGGGATCGGGTGCAACACAGGGGCTTTTGATGACAGAGTTTAGAATTGTGGTCAAGTTCCAAAGACGGCTTTTTCAATGTTGGAAATTCAGGTATTCAGCACTGAACCAAAGAATTTTTCATGTTTTCAGTAATTTCCCAAGTTCCAGCGAGTCCCTCTGAACTTCATAACCTTTAGGAAATAACAGAAAAGTTGGTATTTTATTCAATATCACAAAAATGCTCGCACTGTTTAGTTTCAATGCTCAATATTTGAAAGCAGGCGCGTTTTGTCACAACTGCAAAGGTTTGATAGGTCCCCTTGGCTGTCTCAGACACCGTTCAAGGTCATCCGACTATCATTTCATTCGCGTCTTTTAAAGGGTCGTTACTTTATAATATAGACAGATCTCGTAAATTCAACGTTTTGTATTATGAACAGGAATTTAACTCACAGACTATTGAACTAATGATAATGGCACTGAAAACGACAATCTTATTAAAAAATATAGATTCTTTTATTTTTCCAGTTATTTTATCGTAAAGAATTATAGTTTCCATTTGACAGTTCATTCTGACAATGTCGATGAACATATATCGATTGTATAGTTAAAACACCGGCAATTACAAGCATTTTAATAATAAATTATTAGTTATTACAGGTTTAGTATTTGATTAATTGTATTATCCTTATTAGAAAATTAGTATAACTAATTTCAGACATTGAAGGAACAAAACTCAACAGATTTCCTTTCGTTGCTTTTCCCCCATGCATTCAAACTAATTACTGCCGAGAGCATCATCGAAGTGATAACGTATTAGAGCCTATGTTAACAGCACTCCAAACACAAACACCGAATAACAACTCTATCGATGTCGAATTTCAAAGATTCTGTCGTAGTTCGATTATCAGTAGTATGAACAGGATTAGAAGCCAAAATAAAAGAGCCATGTGAAATCGGTGGACCAAAGATATAAATAGTTAAGGACACGCTACTAAATATACTGAAGGCTCACTTTAAAACTCCATTGTACAGTTTTGGAAAACTAGGTATTGAGCCTTTTCGTTGCCTTTAGATTTTTAGAAAAGAAAAATGATAGAGAGAGCGAAGGCATGAGAGGAATAGACAGAGAGACGTTATACGTTTTGTTTAGTGAATTGCCCTTAGGAGATTGGAGCTGTAATTCGGATACATTTTGTAAGATAACCGACTTGACATTATTCGAGTAGTTAACAGATGTAAAATAAAAAAGAAATCCATTAGGTACTTTAAAAAGTCGAATGAGCTTCCCTTTCGTCATCTGATGATTAAGATAATAATTAAATATCTTCACCACTAAGCAGAACTCCAATTTTGGGTGTCGAATCCCTCTGACAAGCAAGCTTGCTTCTCTGCCATAAGTGACCTCTGACCCTTCAGAGAGCATGTAAAAAGGTATCTACAAAAATAACCGGAGAATTGTTCATGAAACATAGCGTGCCATATATATATGCATAATGAATCTGAACAGTATGCACGTAAGCTTGCTATACGTTAGCTTGGCACCTAAATATAACCTCTCATTTCTTTCTTTTAACTCTGTACGCGTGCGTTATGATGAGAAAAACAGAAACTCCTTTGAACTGATCATAACGACCTAAGAACAGAACCAGATTGCAAGGCATAAAGTTATCCCCTTAGCTTAGACTAATGTTGAAAGGTTCTTCGTAAAAAAAAAAGGATTTCCGGAGAAAAGACGGACATTTTTTAAATTTTGATTCGAACAACGGTGGTGCAGTTTTTAAATTGACACATAGGTTGTTAGTATCTTTCATTGAAAAAAGTTAAGTCAATGTCCAAGTGTCACCCTAATCACTTGACCGAGGTTTAAAATTACCAGGTCCGTTGCCAATAGCCCACCTTAATAAGAATTCAAATCAAATGCAGTCTGTCAGTCTTACAACCATTAAAGTCGGCAAAGATGTCTGATTGAGCCATAACACATGAAAAAATCACTTCACGTCTAATCTTTGTCGAATAGTTCTAGAAGATGCTCTCTGAGAATTATTGATAGAACAGCCCTAGTACAGGTATACTAAGGCTTCCATTTTATTGCCAACAGAATGGTAGGTTCTGCATCAAAGTATGCTAAGAGCTGATCAATTTTATTTTGTGCCAATTAAAAACCATCAAATGCCACTTTTAAAAATTCCGAACCCTCCTTTAAAAAAGTGCTCTTCTTTCGAATCGTGGCTTTTGGCATTCTGCAAAGCGGGCTGTTGCCCGGATGGAGGGAAGGTATCAACAGGTCGTAAATCAAAGCCGATCGATGCAGCTCCTCCGACGCTGCAATCAGTGGCGTCACCAACGTGTTCTAAGAACTCCACCATTTTAGTACGATACTCGATTCTCTGAAAATGTTTTGTTCTACAGAAATGATTTATTCATTATAAATCTAAAGTTGGAACATCAAAGGGGGGAGGCGCTATTTATTAAGAAAAAATAATTTAATTCTTCAATGGATGTCATTTTGAATGTTTTTTTCTTCGATGCACGATATGTTGATTTAGATTATATTTAAAATCAAGCTGCTGCTTTGTATTTTAAGCTCTTACATCATTGTTATTCGGAATATTGCGCACTCGTCTTTTTGATTTGTATTTTGTACAGCTTGATGATTAGCATCTGAGTTGTAAAAGTAGCTTTGTTTTAACCCAAATTAACCAAAACATGAATAATTATTGCAAAAAAAGATATACTCCGATTACTCACTGCGACTTGGCGTACTTTAACTTTATACAACAAATAAATAATTAAAAAATAAATTTTGAAGCAGAGGTACTTATTTTGATACTTCACACACAGGGGGAATGGGACATGAGCACGTGAGCGGCGCTTCATGAGTTCTAGCCCCAATGCCTCTGAAGACAGGGACTTATGACCGTTAAATGCATAAAATTTTAATCTCCTGAGGATGATTCAGATATATGAGCCTCCACTCCACTAATCCTGGTGCTGTTGTGTAGTGCGACTCTCAATCCCTCATGCAGAAGGGCGTTTCTCCCCAAATTAAAAAAAATCGTTATGTCTTCCTCAGTCTTAACTTTCTCAAAATTAAACATAAATTCAGGGTGCCAAATTTCCTCTTTTCTCTTTTACCACAATTCGTAACTTAATCGAAAGTTTGGTTTGGGACCGTATTGTTTTTTAATACAGATCTAATGAATTGCGCGTTGCCCAAAATCATTACTATGATATGAAAATTTCTAATCGAAACTGCTCATTCTTAAATTAAAAAAAATAATATATAATAATTACAGTAGGAATTGAAAAAGACTGAAGAGATAGACGCGTGTGCGTGTGTGAATTTTCGATGAATTTAAATTTCTTCTTCTGTTCAGCCAAGCAAAGGTTCTTTAAACGGAAACCTTCAGAGATTTCCCATTCCTCGGCCCAAGGGTAGCAGTGCTGGAGATGAATAAATTTTAAAAATTGCTTGGAAAAAAAAGGTCTATGCAATGCACTTTTTGTGTGATGAATGTTTTTTCCCGCTTCAACAGGCTTACTAACTTCAGATATTTATTTGATCCGTTTTTAGTACTTTTAAAAATTCAAAAAAATATTAAAAAATAAATATTATAACTTTATGAAAGGGCATTATTGACGACAAATGCCCTTTTTAAAAGAAAGTTTTTGCCAGTTCAACAGTTGGCGAAGTGTCTGGACTAATTAGGTGGAAACATGCGATTGCATTTATCATGGGACTATGACGTCACACAAACTTAGCCCGTTGGGTGGCATCAAGAATCTCCACTGATCAAAGTTTCAAAAAACGACCCAATAATGTTGGACTGTATGTCTCTCGTTAGAGGGCTGTGTGAGGCGATGTTCTGTCTGATTTATTTGAAACAGGTAGATCGATACGTGTTGTAAAATCGGTGTTGTCCAAGAATATGCTTTTACATTTCATGGAATTAATTGAAAGAAAATGACCTTTTGAAGTGATTGCGTTGAAATGTCGTTCAAGCACTGTCATTGCAGTTTCTTATCATATTTGAAAATTTCAGCAATTTTAGACTGTATAATATTTCTTCAAGATCACAATTGGGATATCGTCTTTGAATGGAAGTTTGGATTCCTATTTCTTTTTTCTCAGAATTGTCTTACAGTTATTTTGCAAGATACTTGAATCTTTCTCTATCCAGCTTATTCTCCAAATTTCCACCCCACGTGAGAGCTTTGAGGGTAATTATGTTTATCGTGTAGCAACCACCCGGAAGAGGTAACAAAACGGTGACCTGTTTATTTGAAAGAGGGGAGCACCAAATCATGTAAAAATCATGTTTTTCGTAGAATCAAATTACAGAAATACGTTTTCTGAAAATTTATCAAATAAAGCTGTTCTTTCTTTTTCTTTTCTCTACCTGTTCTACCACTGAGCACCTCATCCCCCCCCCCCTGCTCGTATATTATTTTTCGACATGTATAACTACTATGTGGTTTTAAATACGGAACTAGTTTGATATCACGGGACACCGCGCCAAACACTGTTTGGCGTGATAAAGAATCACGCCAAGCAGCGCATGTCGTTGGAATGAAATTCAAGATGGCGGCCTAGCGGTAAGCAGGGCCGCCACGTGGGGGTGGCAAAATTGTTCACCGCACAAGGGCGCCTGGGGCAGGGGGCGCCAAAATTTATAGTACTTATCGTTTTCTACTTTAATGTTACTTACATAAAAGTTGTTGATAAAAAACTTGCAATTTTGCATGTTTTATATTTTCTTAGCAATAAAATAAGATTCTATTTTTTTATATTTTATACATATATATAATTTAATTTAATTTTGTTTTCGTTTGTGTAAAACAAAATTTGATTTCCGATACCAACAACAAAAACACGTTCCGTGTGGAGTTCGCGCTATTATACGGAACGTGTTCAAAATCTAAGAATTTGTGACATGTAACAACAGAAATTGGGAATGATTTGTATCGGCATAAATTTTTATTCATTATATGCTGAGAAGATGTTGGGGCTCAACGTCGTTGTTTTGTTTGCAATGGTAATATATATACATTTTTAAAATTATGTAAATCGCTTGTGGTTTTTCTTCTCCAAGTCATATTTTGCTTCATGTATGCTGCTATTAAATTGTTCTCAAAACTCGAAATAAAATCTTTATCGCAGCGTTTCTCAAACTGTGGGGCGCGCCCTCCAGGAGGGCGTGATAACCCTACTTGGGGGCACGAACGTATCGCGAAAAATTGAAAACAAAAGATTTGATAAGATAATTTATAATTTAAAATAATTACAAAGTAAAATACATTCTTATATAATAAAAAATAAAATACACATTCAAACTGATATAATACGCACTACTTATAAGTGTATCAGTTCTGTACAAAGTATTTGATAATTAATTTATCAATATTCAATTAAAAACATAGTTCAGTAATTACTAGTGACTCTCTCTTAGGCTTGTCATATACAAAATTTAACAAATTACAAAACTTAATATTTATCTAATTATTGCGTTTATAATTGAAGTCGTATTGCATCGTAGTTTTACCATCAAAGTACATTATAATTGTATTCAGTACATTGTTATTGAAGAAGTGGGGCGCGATGAAAATTTTTACCGAAAATTAGGTCGCAAATATTGAAAGTTTCAGAAGCACTGCTTTATCTCTATCTGCAACACTTTTTTTTGGTATCATAAATTCCTTTAGATTCTAAGCAGGATATCCATACACAAGGGCAGCCGAATTTGCGATTTCTTCCAAATTTAAGATATAAATATAAAAGGTTGCAACATAACTGTAATCATCGCAATTCAGTTGAAAGTAATTTCGAATTTGTAAGGATTTAACCTAAATTATTTTCGTTGTTTGTTCAGTGTTGTGAACTTTACTTACTGAAAAAAGTTCTTGTTATTTTCAATATTTTAATTTTTTTTACAGACTGTTATTTGAAAATAAACTTCAAGTTCCATGAAAAATCTTACCATACTTATTATTACATCTTAAAAAACCTACACAAGAAGCAATTCCTTCCTAGTTACATTCCATTTTTAATAACAATATGATTCATAATAAACTCGTTTCCTGTTTCAATATTTCGCAATCGTCTCGTATGATGTAATTTTACTGATGTAATTTTGTCCCTCTCCTCTGCTCTTTTGCAAATATGTTTTTTTATATATAAATAGTTATAATAATATTGTATTAAATTTTCTTGTTCATGCATATTTTTGTATCATTTCCTGTCTATCTCGGTGAATCATTTTGTAGCTCTAAGCCCTCTGTTAGATGCGAGTTCGATCCTCCCGAATAAATTAATAGCTAGGGATCCTCCAACGACGTTTTATAGCGTAGCATTTCGTTTCAGTTTCCTTTTAACGTCAGTAAATACTCGAGAACATACAAATCTTATTAGATAAATTATAAGACTAAAATTTAGATTTAAAAAAAGAAAGAAACCAAGTGAGGGGTGCGTTTAAGCGCAAACAACGCCAAGAAAGAGAAGACAGTAAGTAAAAACTGTAGCTTTGTATATATTTAAAATATTCCCATATTTTTACTTGATAGAATTCAACCAAGATAGAGCCCTCATTTGTTTTTTGCACCAGGGCCTTTAAATACTTAGCTACGCCACTGCCTTCAGGAAATCATTTTTTTTTTTTTCAAAGAAAGAGATTTGATGCAATTTTAAATCAGTAATTTCTTGAATTGTACTTCATTCCTTTAAAACTGCAAACGGTAATTATGAATTTACTTTTGATTTATTTTGTATTTTCCCTTGAGACTTAAAAAATGTACAAACATTCTTATCATGTTAAAATAAAATCAAAACATACATTTATTATTTGCTTTCCTTTACAAAGGAGGCAGTGAAAATAATGTCCAGCTTAATGAAATCTAATTAAAAATATTTTTTATTTTGTAAATTTTCCGTGTTACATCAGCTAATTTTAAGATTTTCGTCTCTCTCTCTCTCTCTCTCTATATATATATATATATTTCAATGGACTTCTATAGTACTTTTATGTTAATATGCATCAATACTTGTTTTCTTTGCTTGAATACATCTTCCAAAAACACACTTTCTATGGAAGAACAGTTTTATAAAGTTTAATTATTAGTGTAAACAGGAAATTTCAAAAAGTAGTACTTAAAGTAGTACTGGTATTGAAGTTTTTTTCACGAAACTTCAAAGTTTAATTCCTAGCATTGATATTTTGACACTGATCGCACTTGCATTGAGCTATAGAAATAAGAATAAATAAATAAATAATATCTATAATATTTTTCATTTCTGAAGGAATGGAAAATGTTAATGCCTGTGTGTAAAACTTGATTTAAATAATATAAAAAATATTAATTGGAGCATGACAGTCTTAACGCGACTGTTGCTGAGATGGGGGGACCTTTTTCCTGGAAGCTCATATCAAGTAGGTGTCTGATACTTTCGATATATTGTTTCACTACAACTGGTTCTTTCTTGAAAATATACCGATTTCCGGCCACTTTACTTTATAAATTCTCTGAATTTTTTTTTTATAAAAAAATAATAAAAATAAATGCAGTAAAATATTTTTGATTTAAACGATACTACAGAAAAACTAGCTTTCAGAAACAGAAAAAATTGCTTTCATAAAAATAAATAAATAAGGAAACAGAAGTTGATTGTAAATTAATGTTTACAACATGTGTAAATTATACAAAGGCTGGTTAATATGAAATTTTTTGCCTAAATTTTGTAGAATTATTCTTTGTTGAAAATTTAATTTACCTCTTTGTACAACGTTTGTGATGCGATTTATATTTGCACAATTCATCATATTCTGAATATAACACTGTGTATGTCTTGTTTCATACAAAGATTTAAAAATTCAAATTTATCGTAACCAGATTATTTACTGAACATTTGATTACTGAAATACACACATTTGTGTTAAAATTATTCTCAATTTTTGAGAAATATATTACTTTGGAATACCCTACTTTATGTACTTTATGGAACAGGACGTAATGTACATTAACTTTTACGAAAAAATATTCATGTCAAGCACAATATTATTTTTTTTAAAAAAAGAGTTGAATAACAGTTCTTAAAAACTGATACTATCTTTTGTATTTATACGATGTAACTTTTCAAGCATACAAAGATCAAAAAATATTCATACATAAGATTAAAATATTCTTACATAATTTTCATTAAATTTTTAAATTTTTTATACATAAAGCTGCAAACATATTGTCAAACAATTCAACCAAATGACAAAGAAATTGCAAAATTAAAATTTTAGATATTCTTCAAACAATCAAACTGAAGAGAATTTTAATGAATTGCAATCAGAAGAAAAAAATTTTTTTTAAATATTCACAGTAAAATCAGGTTGTTTTGTAAGTATTAAAAATTTTATGAAAACATTAATTTACAGGCAGAAATTTTTTAAGTTTATAGAAGAGAGTAGCTGAGTACCTGTAACACAATATATATTTTGTACAGTTTAAATTATATGAGTATTTGTATTGAGTTATGAAATAAAAAAAACAGTACGTGTCAGCACCATAGCTTAGAACAGAGGATATCAAACTTGTCATATTTTTCGATCTGGGCCCTTGCTTACTTATTGAATTTTTGCAAATTCATGAACTTCAAATGTGTTTTGGACAGTTGGTATACTGTGGTAGCTCGCTGCTATTCTAAAAACACATTTATTTTTCTATCTGTAGTGAAGTGTTGAGTGAAAAACTAAAAAATACATGCTAATTTTAAACATTTATTAGATAAAAGTTAAAATTTATTACCTTTTACACAGAATAAGAGATTAAAAACAAATGCTTTTATGACGCTTTAGTTACAAATTTTTAATACTTAGCATAAATTTAGTTAGGTTTTACCTTAAAACTCCTCGGTTAGTAGCGTCCAGTCTATTTTTTTTTTCATAAAAAGAAACAAATTAAGAAAAACCTTTATCTTTCAAATTAACACAATAATTCAAAAAGCAACTTTTTATTCATCTCTATGAAACCCAGGTAAATCTTACCCTTAATTGGGCAGAAATAGATTTATCTATTTCTGATATACAATTTCAATTTCCAAATAATAAAAAAAAAACACTAATAATTATAGCTTTTTCATTAAATGTTTATTGTTATCATGTACCTGAGATGTGTTTTCAATATTTAAATTGCTTATAACAAATGCTTTTCAGTAATTTGTATTAATATTGCTTTAATTTACTTAAATATTTTGAATCAGCAGAAAGAAGAAAAAATTTCACACTAAATTCTGAAAAATAAATTTTCCAAAACAAATATTGTTTCTAAATTTTTAGTTAAATTAGCTTCTTTACCTGAATCTTTATTTAGTAGCAAATGACATAAATGGGCTTTCGACTTTCAAATAATATATTGAGAAAAAATCATATGATGCATTTTGTAAATGAAATGAAAATTAAATTTTTTTTTATTTAGTGCAATAAATATTTTTTTAGAAACATGTTCTCATAAAAATTAACGGATACAAAAAATGTTAATGAAAAGGACATTGATGGATTACATTTAAAAAACTGGAATGACAATGAAGTCTTAAAACATTGCAAAGAATTAGAACAAAAATTAACGGATACTAAAAATATTAATGAAAAGGACATTGATGGATTAAATTTTTTCGAAGAAATAAAATCTTTGCGATGTTTTACCAAAGAGGATATGTCACCTATTGATGTTTTAAATTATATTTATGAAAACAATCTTATCGATACGTTTCTAAATATTGCAATAGCTTTACGGACTTCTTTAATCCTGCCAGTTTCGGTGGCTACTGGAGAACGAAGTTTTTCAAAACATAAAATTATAAAAAACTACATGCGATCTACTATGGCGCAGGAGAGAGTATCGGACTTGTCAATTATACCCACAGAGAGCGAAATTTTGGATAAATTAAATATAAAGGAATTGATACGAGCATTTGTAGCTGCTAAAGCTAGGAGAATCAATATATATTTGGATATATTTTCTAATTTTTATATTTTACTTTAAAAATTTTATATCATTTTTGCTTTGTTTTGTTTTTAAAATTTATGAAATAATAATTTTAAAAAAAGCAATAAGACAAACGTGTTTTAATATTATAATTTTAAAACTTTTCAGTTCGAAAGTCAAATTTCGAATACTATAAATGAGTATTTCACATCTTATTTGTAACACTTTATAAGAGTGCAACAGAACCCCATAAAGGGGCGCCGAATTTCAACTTGAACAAGGGCGCCTAATACCCATGCGGCGGCCCTGGCGGTAAGACTCGTCAAGAAAATAATTTTAAAGAATTGTTTTGGAAAACATTAAAATCGTTTTCAACTGAAGAATTTAGGAATAGATTGAGACTAACCAAGATCAATAAATAATTAATATCAATATTATAAAAAAATCATATTTACTAATAGTAATATTATGCAGTTTACAATAATCTTGTAATATAATGTTATAGAAATTATATATAATATGCATATAATACTAAATAGTAATAATTATTAGATATTAATATGGTATTACTTTTTATTATTATTTTATATAATAATAATCACGTAATATAATTTAATAGATCTTATAAAAAAGAATAATCATCCTATTGTAATATAAGAATCGTACAGATACAAGAATACTCATTTAACATAATTATAAAAAAAATATATAATTGTAAATAAATAACATAATAATAATAAATAAATAACATAATACTTAGAAATAAATAAAATTATAAATAACTAACACAAATGTAATAATATTTATAAAATAATTATTACAAATAACTGATATTATATGATTATTACACATTATAATTATTGTATTTTTATAAAATAATTACATAATATATATTAAAATTGACCATGAATAGCAACTAAAAAGTACTGAAAGCTTGCTATATTCCAAAAACTGCAAATTTCTTCAACGAATTTCATCGAACAAGAAACGAAAAAAAAAAAACATTTTAAAAAAAGTAAAATAAATTAAAAATAAACGATTTATAGAGAAATAATTAAAAATATAACACTCATTCTTTTTTAAAAATATATCCTAGTTCTCACCAATGATATTAGAAATATCCATATTCGAAAATAGCATTAAATAAAACAGAAGTCTGAAATTTTTTTTGATTCGGGATTGCAATGAAAATGGTTAAATTGCAAAAGAAATCGAAATAAAATCGTCTGAAATTAATAGGATTACCGCCGGAACAGAACCAATAAAAATTATTTCTGATTTACGTTATCTCCATGGCAACCACATCGCCAGACGATAAAAATATCAAGGTAACCATATTGTAATGTTATCGCCCATCTTGGCGAATGTAAAAAACAACTTGGCGCGATGCCCGTGATATCAGACTAGCAGGTTAAATACTTTAGACGAGAGTTTTCGTGCTTGTGTTGCCTGATAAAATGAGTGAGTGAATGAATATTAACTTCCCACTATTCAGTTACTCGAGGGTTTTTGGCGACGGAGCTCGTCATTGTGTGGCGAGTCCATAGTCAAGTGATGAGGACGATACCTGAGCTGCCACCCCCTCCTCTAACTTCCACACTAACGGGAGGACGTTTGAGCCTCCACATATTTAACGTACATCATCCCCCTCTGCACGGCGCGTCTTCAGCGGGACTAGGCTCGAACTCTTGACACGCCAGTCACGAATCCGTTACCTTGACCACTTGGCTACCGCGTCCACTTAGATAAAATGAGAAAATTCAAAATATGAGTTTTGATTTGACTTTTACTAAGGTTGCAACTCTAAAGCAACACGAGGGCTATTGGTGAGGGACCTCGAAACTTTGAACTTCGATCCAGTGACGACCATGGCACTTGATCTAACGTATTATCTTCAAAACTCTACACCGCGCAGACGAGAGGTCTTTGAGAATCGCCAGATTGAACGTGAATCAGTCCCTCTGCTCAGTGGCACTACAACTCGAATCCATGACTCGACACCACCGACCTCGAACCGCTCGATTGTCGCTGCCATTTTAACCTGTTCAGGATCACGTATATGGTATCATTTCAGGAGCCCATAGGTGAGATTGTGTTTTCCCCTTTCTAAGGACCGTGATCACACCAGTGTTATCTGAATTTGAAACTTATGGAATTTGGAATGATTATAAACTGTAAATTGTGGCGTATTTTATTAAAGTAATGATTTAATACGTTTTTAAATGTGTGTAGAAGGCTTAGCAGGAAAATTGCCCTGTTCTGAACGGGTTAAAGTGTGAGAGGTGTGACATTAAATGGGAATCATATATCAAAACTTACTTATACCACTCATTTGTTTATTTTATATTGAATGCGAAAAAAAAATTATAAGCTTAAATATAACCTGTTTCATAAGGGTGCTCCAACCTGTTAGCATTGCAAGGGAAAATATTCCTTCTGATTTGCAAGCACTTTTTTTCAAAAGAACATTGTGAATCTAATACAACATTTATAGATATGATTTAATGTTGGCTTAGAGCTGCAGGAAATATATATACATGTAGGAAAAGGATCTATTTTTGCAGTTTAACGAAGTGTTTCCTTTCATGAACTGTTGTGCAGTAATACTCCGACTTACACGAATCGGAATTGCGCAATTTTCAAATCTCATCGATTCGTATTTTGTTTGGGGGGGGGGGGCATTAGTCATGTGATTGAAAAATTTGCCGATCTTGCCAAGCAAATCAATTTAGAAGTGACTAGTGATGACGTTCAAGAACTGCTGGAACCCCACAATCAACAGATGACAATGGATGAGTTCATAGAAATGCAGACATTGAAGTAAAAAGCAAGACAATGAAGGTCTGAGTTTTTAGACCTTCAAACAAAACAAGGAAGAAATTGTTAGCATACCGTAAGGTAATTTTGGGGAAGAAAAAAAAAATTGAGCCGGAGACTACTTGGTTAGATTTTATGAAACGTTCTACATCAAAATAACTTCGGTTTGCGATTCTGTATTTGTGTTATCTAAGATTTTACTTAATACTATTTTTCCTAAATTATTATTTTCTTTCGTCTCCAGGCGCAAATAAAAACAATTTCCATGCATTCATGTGCGAAGTGGAAGCCCGTCTTTCGCGAATTTGGCTTTCGTGACTATCACTCAGTCCCACAGAACGCCGCGTAAGTTCGGAGTTTTGCTGTATTTAAATTTCAGATTTCTAGGATTGAGTTCAAATTCGAATAATCTAAACAATTTTGTAATTTTTTTAAATATATAATTAAGTTGAGCCATTCATATTCTTTTCAAAATGTTCCAGTTAAAACAAACATTGCTTTAAGACTTTTTAATTAATTTTAAAAAATGTGTTAATTATTTCACCAACAATTATTCCATTAAATACGCCCCGCCCCCTAAGACCTAAAAATAAACGTGCTATGAAGGAGTGTTGCGACAAAAATACATAGAAGCGGTATCTTTGCGTATAAAATCAGCTTTTTCTTTATCATCAAATAATCTCACAAGGAGACTCTGATGCACTTCACTTAACATTATAAAACTCAGAAATAGCTAAGCATATACCTTCGGAAACCTCACCTGGGAAGAAAATAAAATGCAACAACTTCAGCCGCAACTAGTACAAATTATACGGCATATGCACTCAGCTTTTGCCATGATGTAAAGCTTTCCGGATGACTTTAGCATATATTTTCAAAATTTAACTCTGTTTAAGTGTTTTCCAATTTAAAATTAAGCTTGGGTTTTACGAGCCATTACTCCATCAAAAGAATGTTTCTCAAAGAAAGACAAATTCTACTGATAAAAGAAAGCACAGTGTTTCCTATTCCAATGCTTTCTCGAGACTTAATCTCTCGTCTCGAAAAGGTTCCTCGAATAAATCTTTGGTCTCATTCCTGGGTGCAGAGAATCCATAATGTTAAATTAGTCTTTTAATCTTTATGAAAGAAAAAAAATTATTGCTTCTTTTAAATTACTGTCTACTTCTAACGGATTTTTTTTTTAAATTATATAATATTTAAATTTAATGTAAATCTTTGAGCATTCTGGAATTTGCTCTTAAGCCCAATGAACTCTGGCGATTTCTGTGAACCTGCATCGAGACCATCAGCTTCCCTCTGATTGTAGTAGCAGCATTTTATTTTCGCGTCATCAATTGCTGAGTCTTAAATGCAAGCACACCCCAAAAGGGATTGCCTGACGAGTTGTGCATACTCAGGGGAATGATTCGCGACTTCACAGCTGACGTAAATCTCCATGGCAACGAGAGGAAGAGACACAACAGGAGAAATTGTCCTGCACCTGTCAAACGAATGCATAGTCGCAAACAGTGTTGTCATTTCCTGCCAACAGTCATGAGTGGACCTCATTCGAACAAGAAATTATAACTTAAATTATTCTACCAGAAAACTGTCAGTTTTGCAGTAAACAATTTCATTGGAATTAATTTTCTTTCTTATTTTCGGATTTTAGATTCAAATTAGACAAAGAAAAAAGTAATTCGGTTAAAATAAATGTACCATATGTGTATACTAGTTATACACACATCAATTGTGTTTGCACGTAGAAAATTCTATGAGTAGCTTATATTCGGTGAGAATGATTTTATGAAATTTAATTTCGGAGATTTAATCTAGAATTCCGTAGAAGTGGAAAGGAACAAGAATATGTCAAAATAGAGCCCACTTAGAACCTTGTAACGAAACCTTTATTTTAAAAATTTTTCTTCATTTAAATCCCTTTGATTGGAATCTAGAAAATCCTAAAATAAGATAAATTCCATAAAGACTATTTCTTTCAAAACTAATAGATCAAAATCTAAAACATCTTTAACATTATTATTATAATATAACATTAAAAAATCAATAACATTAATTTTTCGATATAATTCACTCCGACAATAAATATCTCTGCTTAAATTATATGTATAAATACAGAAGCACTTTTTCTTTTTGAGAGTTTTATATATTTCGTATAAATATTATATCAAATAAATATTACGTCAACTAACAAGATTTAAAATGTCAAAAAGTTTTTAAAATTCGGATTTTCTGGGGATATATATGTGAAAAATTTCCTAAAGTTTTAAATCTGTTCTGCCGAGAACAGATTTCCTCGTTCTATGGAATACATAAGATATTTTGAGCTTAATTGGAAACCAGGAAGTATTCCTCAGTATTAAAGAGGGCGATTCTTTCCTTAGAAGAAATCATTTTAATAATTGTTCTTTATTTATTTCTCTCAAACTCCATTCCAGTTTATGTCTCCATATTTCATAAGAAAATTTCAACTTTCCTATTTTTTTTAAAGAAATGTTACACTGTAGGAAGGTTAAGCCTAATTAGAATTATAAAACTCAGGCCCCGATGCGTAGAGAATGAAATCCCCAAGGGAATAAATGGTTGTTGATTAGACGGAAAGGAATTGATCTGCCACTAAAAATCCAACTTATTCAATCAGTCAGATTGAGCCGAAAGAAAATGTAAATGAAGCTTCGATGCCACGTCATAACTTTTGTACATTTAAGTGTAAGTCGTCTCATATAAGTAATATGCAAAGTAACAAATATTCAAACTGCAAAGTGTGACACAAAAAATGAGAATAAAGTGTGTAATTGAAAAAAGAGTGGAGTTGCCAACAACTATTTGGTGACGTCATCCTACGCATCTCCTCTATCCATAGGACCTGTTTCGCTGAAACCGATCACACCAGTTGGGAGTACTTTGACATTGAGTGAACACGTGCAACTGCATTCTGCCGGGAAAATGTCGAATCAACAGCAAATTTCTTATGAAGCTCAAGAAATCACAGCCACAAAAATATTTCAAATATTAGCCGAGGCTTATGGAGATGAAACTCTGTCTCGTGCACCTGTATTTAAATCACTTGAACGGTTTTCAGGGGCAGTGCAGAGATGATGAACCTTCTGAGCGACCAAGGTCAGCGATTACAGACCAAAACATTGTTTAAATTTGTGATATGAGTGGGTTTTCATTCACATCAGTGGTCAGACTTTTAATCAAAACTACTAAATTGAAGTACTAAAAAGACTTTGTGAAAAATTAGAAAAAAAAAGGGCCAGAATTAGGGAGCGACGGATGGCTGTTGCATCAAGACAATGTACTCGTTCACATGGCGTTATCCGTCAAGCAGTTTCTGACCAGCTATGATGGGTCATCCTCCTTATTCACCTGATTTGGCCCCCGTGCAACTTTTTTTAAATTTTTTACAGTTAAATCTTGCTTAAAGGGAATCCATTTTACCTCAGTTGAAGATGTTCAGGCAAAAATGGAGAATCTCCAGAAAGGTCTTCCAAAAATCTCGTTCCAGAGCTGTTACTAGCAATGGCAGCACCGAATGCCTGTGTGAATGCTGAAAGGAACTACTTTGAAGGTGATAATGTCACCTTCTGTAAGTATTCTGTAAGTATATACAATGATTTATTGAACCAGTCTCGTTCTTGTGTGTCATACATCGTATACTATTGTCATCAAAGAAATATTCGTCCACTGGTGTTTCAATTTAGCAAGATATGTGCAGCAACAGCACAAAAACCATACACAGCCGAGAGCAATGCTCGCTACCACCTGAGGCGGCATTTCAAAAGACTGGGCCAGGTATCGGATTTCGTTACTGGAAGCGACCCGCTATGTTGTAATATAAAACTGTTCATCACGATCCATTGGATACAACGCACAGACACTTGAACTAGAATATTACTAAATATTACCTCTCCGTAATGGTGACGGACTTCTCATTTGGAGTCACGGTCGAAAGATAACTCCTTGAGATGGCATCCCCCTCTCCAAACTTCCACTCCACGCTAATATTATATAATCACAGCGTGAATATGATGCTGAAAGACCGCTCACATTTTGAGGAATACTAATTCTTTATTTTCGAACTAATGATTGCTCTGAGCAATCAACCACGTAAAAAAAAACTTATTCCCTTGCTTGATGGTGGAAATAGTCTAGATTGGACCACTTGTAAGAGATATTCAAATAGTTTCAAATGTATACTATTTATCTGTTTTCAATCAATGTGTGTACGTTGAAAATGAATGAAATTTTTAAACTATAATTTAATTTCAATTCCTTATACGCTGTTGAAGTTATGGAGACGAATTATAGAACAGTCTAATTTTTTATTTAATGTCCAACGCGAAATGACATTTAAAAAAGCACATACAGAAAAATAATTATGTTTTTTTAACGCATAATAAACTTTGCTCCTTGTTTCGGCTCGAAATACTGCAGATGAAACAATGAAGAATTTTTGCAGATACTTTTTCTTTACACTTCATTGAGATTAGAGTAACGTGAAATTGAAAGCTGTTTGGTTATCAAAGCATCATCTTGTTATTTTAATTATCAAAATACTTATCATAAATGTTTCAAATATTTTAAAAATATTTTAGTATCTTTATTATGTTTCAGTATATTTTTTTAAAATATTCAAAAAGTCTTTAAGAAACTCCTTTCATGTGAAACATACTGAAGTAGTATACATCAAGTGAAGTGTGGGTATTCGACCCTCCCCACCCCCTTCGAGCAACAGAATTTTAGTGGTTATCATGAAAAATACCCCTAGGCGCTTTTGTCTAAGTAGTTTTTAAAATGTGGGGTTCTTAGACCATTCCCCTGAGAAAGGGCCTTCCAGTCCAACTTTTTGTTTATATATATACCGTAAAATCCGGAGTATAACACGCACTTTCAGCATGAGAAATAAGAACGAAATTTATGGGTTTGCGTTATACTACGGGTATAAAAATGATAGTTTCAAAAATCAAAACAAAAAAAACAAAAAAAAAGAAGAGATGAGTATAAAAAAAATTTTGAAGGTCTCTACGTACTGTTTATTTAAAGAAATGATATTCTTTATATGGGTGTCAAACACGCGGGCCGCATGGGCCCACCAGTACGTAAATTGCGATCCACCACACACACAATTCTTAAAAAAAATTTTGAATTTCAGGCATTTAAAGCTTTTTTTATTTTGAAATTAATTTGAGAGGTGAACCTTATATATTTAAATCTACAATACAGTTGCCTGTTACCTATTCTTGTTTTAAGAGGAATCCGTTTTAAGAATAGAAATGCTTTTAGATTAAAAATATATTATTTTATCTTTCATCAAACATTTTCATTTAATTATACTATAATAAATGATTTTTTATTAAATTCCGAAATGCACTGTACATATTCTGAACTATAAATGGTACCCCGATTTTTCACGAGTGTGACTTTTATTTCTCTTTGTCCTTCTGTGTTTGGAGTGTCGAATTAACAAGAGGCAGTTAAAATTTAAAAGAAATATCCAAGATGGTTAAGATAGGGCAGGGTATACTTAATCTTTTTCGAATGAAAGCACAATCAAATTTTAATAATGAGTAAAGAAAAATAAATTCAAAATTAATTTAAATTTAGCCTTAATTTTCAATGAAAATGGCAACTATAATGTTTTTTGTGTTCAAAATTTGATTAAAATATGCCTGATATCTAAAAACTTTTATTTCAGTTGCTAAGGAATATAATCTTAAAAGGCACTATGACACAAATCATGAAGCGAACCATGACCAATACTTTTCAAAACTTTATGAAGACAAATTGTCCAAATTGAGATCAATTCTTCAAAAACAATAAAACCCACTCATTAAATTTGTTAAAGACAGCTGCTGTAAAAGTTATATATTAATACATTTAATCAAACAAGCAGAGAGATCGAAATCATTTATAGAAAGGGAATTTATTGGTAAATGTTTACTTAAAACAAGCTGAAGTTTTTCTCTAGAACAAACAAAGCAAATTAAAAATGGGCCAAGAATGAGAAATCAGCTTAATTCAATAATTTTATTGCAACATGATGAAAATACAGATATTCGAAATGTCGCTCGGTTAACCGGGTTTTTTTTCCATGGGTGCGATGTTGATTTAAAAATAAGGGAAGAACTTTTAGAAAGCATCCATATTCAGAATACAACTTCTGGAGTAGATATTTTAAATGTGCTTATAGATGTTCTGAAGATATGTAAGTTATCATTGGAAAAGTTGGTTTGTCTTGTATGATGGTGCACCTACCATGACCGGTATTACTAAAGGAATTGCTGCAAGATTAAAAAAAATGCAAACAGCATGGCAATAATAATTTTGAGCATTTTCATTGCATTATTCACCAACAGGGTACTGTGCTCCAAAGTTTTTAACAAAAGACATGTTTTAAAAATAGTCACCAAAATTATAAATTATATTCGAGAGTATAGACTTAATCACCACCAATTTACTTCATTTCTGTCAGATATAGAAGATACCAATGATCTACCATATTATATGGAAATTTAATGGCTTTCAAATCATAAAGTGTTAAAATGACTTTTCAATTCTGGACGAAATTATAATTTTCTTGGAAACAAAAACATTGAGAATGTGCTGAATTAAAAGATGGACAATGGATAAAGGAGCTGACTTTCCCAGTTGATATTACAAGCCATCTTAATCAACTTAATTTTAAACTCCAAGACAAAAATCATGTTGTTACAACTATATTTGATAATATTAAAAAATTATTTTTTGGCGAAAATAAATAGAAAAAGAAAACCTGTCTCACTTTGAGAGCTATCAATATCTGTTGATTAAACCCCATAAATTAAAATTTACTGAGTATGCTCACAAAATTAAATTATTTGTGAAACGGAATTATTAATTATAATTTTAAAACATGAGAACAATAATTTCGAAATTTTACTTCAACTCTACCTATCAATATTGAAATTGTTCATGAAAGCTTACAAATAAATCAGTTGAATCCAATGTGATTCTTTGTTGAAGTACACAAAAATCTATGGAAATTGGAATTCTAAATTTTTATTAATATTTACCGATCCGTTTCTTGAAATGTATCATTTACCGTGCGAATAATGGCTGTGTGTTCGGAAGCATTCCTTCATGAGGGCAATTATTTTCTTCAATGAAAAACTCAGAAAGGTTAAGATTAGCCAAATCAATATTTAGTCGTCAATTTTAAAAATTACATCAGCTCAATAATTTTATCAAATCTTGATGACTTGCTTTGTGGGAAAAAAACGGTGTCAAATATCTTCTAAAAAGTAATGTGAAATTGAAATTCTCAAAAAATTTTGATTTTGATTTCTTATAAAAAAATATAAAATATGTATGATTTAAGCTAAAATATTATGAAATCTAAAACGAATACGTATGTATAATATTAAATGTATAGAGCTTTACATTAAGCCTAATAAATGCATAATACATAGTAAAAATCGTATTTTATTGATTTTTGGAAGATTGTAAACATGCGGCCTCAACTTGTAATAAAAAAGACCCAGTGGCCCATAATATGATACGAGTTTGACGCCTCTGACTTATATGAACTTAAAAAGTTAATATTTCTGAAAGTATACTATTTTTTCTTTCAAAAGCCTTCAGATGATATCTCGAATAAATTACTTCAAAACATAAGAACATTGTACGCGTATATTTCAGGTTTCTTCATGAAAAAGGGAATGCGCGTTATTCGGTGAATATACCTATATTTAAAAAAATGCAGCTTGAAGTATTGGGGTGCGTCATATGCCGCGCGCTGTATATCGGATTTTACCATACATATAACATCGAAGAGATTTATCTATTGAAGTTTATCAGTAGCAAATCAACTTTTTCAAAATATTTTGTTCTCCACTACAAATCTATATTTCATTAAATCCAGTTAAATAAAACGGAGGAAAATAATTTCTTTATTTTTCGCACCATTATTTGATATTCAACCATGCATTAGTTTCCCTAGCCCTCCATCTGAGATGTTGAAAATCGAATTATACTGACTTTGGAATTCCCTGTTGAAAGACATTTCTCCTATATCAGGGGGAAAAATATAGAGCCCAATGATAATGCGAAATGTTCTTATACCTATATCTTCCAACGTTCACAAGAAAAAATGGAAATGCAGTGGTATTATTATGGTCTTAACTTTCTGAACTCTTTGCAGAATTGGGTAGGGGAGACCGGGGCAAGATGACTATGTTAACAATTTTTTGTTGCTTATTAATTTATTCTTAAGGATAGTCAAATTAATTTTGCACGAACTATTAGAGTCGTCCTTTGCAGTATTAAAATAAAAGAAGTAATGGATAATTTTAATTTTCCATAACCTTAACAAATCGTCATCTTGCCCCAGTACCGGGGCAAGATGACAACACTGAAAAAGCTTGAACATATTTTATCTTTTGAATATGTTACATGGTTTAACAAATTGTGTTTTTACATCTTACAAAATATCAAACTAAGCCTAATGTATTGCAAAGTAAGGTTGAAGTTTTTAGTTGCGCAGCTAACAATAGTCACAAAAAAAAATTCCATTTTCACAATTGGAACATTCCTTATGCTTTCACTCTTGCCATTTACAGCACTGGATCTATTCCTCTGTTGGATGGTCACAGTATTCCTCTTCACAAGCAGGACATCTTATAACACCGTCCTTTGAAGTTGAAGCAGCTGGAATGTTTGGCCAAGATTTTATAGACATATACCTACAGAGACTTAGTTTGTTTTTTTACTCCCTTTTTAGCTTCACGAGCTTCTTTTCTCTGTTTTTTTAAACTTCCTGTTCTTCCTTCTACTTTTACCTTTGTGTGTGTTCTAACATTTCTTTGATGGGTGCGCTTGTAAGAATGCTTGTGAGCTCAGGTTTTTGCTTTTTCTTTTTTCCCCCTCATATTATGTTGCTTTAGGCGATTACTTGAAATTAAAAAAACACACTAACAAGCTTCTTTGGAGCATCGGGGAATCAGCATTTGCCATAAGTTATGGTTCTTCTGGAGGGTTTATACGTTGGTTTTCTACTACCAGGGTCTGAGGATTAGCACTAATATTCTCAGTTTCATCGCCAACAGCATCGTGGTCAGTAGGTTTTGCCGCAGCATAGTCAGGCTTGATAAACAGAAGAGGATTATGAGGCTCGATCCCACATATCCTTAAACCCTTTCAACGGCATTTCCAACTTTAGCTGCTTTGAAGTAAGTGATGCTCAAAAGCTCACTAATATTCTTGTCTATGATAGCTTGTTCTGGATGAGTGCGACCATAAAGTTGCCACATGCTTGGCTATAGTAGGTTTTTAATTGGTTGAAAACTTATACAACAAGGGGCTGGAGACGATGTGATGTGTGGGTCGGCAACCCAACCATGATGATGTTTTTCACTCTGCAATATAAGATAGCCTGCAAAGTTATATGAGTTTTGTGATTGTCAATAATCAACAGAGTAGGAGATTCTTAGCTTAGTTTCACATGAAGATAAAAGTGCTTCAAAAAAGAGAAAAAGGTGCCCTCAATGTTCCAGCCGTTATCACTACAATGACCTACAGTTCCTGTTGGGGCTCTTTCTGTAAGTTCAGGAAGCATTCATTTTCTCGCAAAAAATCAGAAAAGTGGAAGGTAAGAGCCAGTAGCTCTAATGCAACAAATTATTGTTACATTTCTTCCTTTATAGCCTTAGAGGATGGCAAAAATGTCTTCCTCTGGTCGCCCCCTTCCGAACGAAACCTTCCCAGATCTGAGACGCTCCTTAGCCCCAGAAGAGATACTCGTAGAAGCGCAAGGTCGCGCGGGCAAACACACATACAAACAAGTATTTACAGGATTTAATAGAACGGACAACATAGTTAGTTTAATAAATTCCGAAACATGGGAGAAGATGATGAGCTCGTCATCTTGCCCCGGACTGTCTGTTAAAAAATATTCCTTTTCATTGCCATGAAGGAAGGCAATCAATTGACATTTATTCATGGTAATAGGTAGTATTTAAATCAAGCTACTCATAAATATTAAAGAGAAACGTTATATCTTACCTGTATCTGTAGCAGAGCTTATTTACACAGGCATAAAAGTTATATCAGGGCAGCGGAAAACAATCAAAGCTTTGTCGTGAAATATAACCTCCCCTAAGATTATCATCTCCCCGTCTAACGTTAAAAGTTTCTGGACGTGTTGGCGGAGTAGAGAATTCAAGAGACATAGTTATAAATCACTATATTTAGTGATACCTCTTAATCAAGGAAGGTTACAAACACACGATTCAAATTTAAGAACAATAAAACACAGTGAAGTATGAGAAGGAGTTACAACTAGCGGAACTACGGAATCGGGACTGAATCCACGAAAGATCAGCACGTACAATTACAGCTAACACACGTACACGTATTCACAAATTTCTAAATCACTAACCTTATCCTTGTAGCTTCGGCAGGTCCGTCGTGGTGAAGAATTTATTATTGGCTGGATCGGATAATGGCTAAGGATCCACACTCGACTTTCCAATTTCAATCTTCAGCTCTTCGGCTTAGCTCGTCGCGTAACTTATAACTAATACTGTCAACAACTGCGTGTTGATCTACCGATGCTTCAATTCATTTTACTTCAAAAATCTAACTCTCCACTTAACTACTCTCCCCCGCGTTTACTCGAGAAACCCGAACTTATATAATATTTCTCATTTGCATAAATCACGCTTTGGCTCCCGGTGGAGATTGGTTGAAATAAATAAAACTTTTAAGAAAAATAGAGACTGTTAGTTTAAGACCGTATAGATCCGTCACAGCTTCACAACTAACACAAAAATGGCGATTTCAGCGTTTTTATACTATTGTTTAACGAACGGCCGAAAGGAGAGTGAGTAAAGTTCGTTTGATGCTGCTACCTAGTGGAATACGGAAAATTTTTTTCAGACATTCGTCATCTTGCCCCGATCTTCTCTATATATTGGTCTCAAAAACAATTTTCATAACGATTCAATCGTTAGTTCTGTAGGTGCAAAAATATTTTAGTTTCTATACACGCCTGAACGATTCGTGTTGTTTTCCCTTTTTATTAACACTGCGTGATAGATTAATAAAGTCTATAAACTGTTTTGAAGCCTTCTATGTAACTCTCTGGTTGAAAAGTTTGTGACCTTGAATATTTTCTGAATTAATCGGAAGAAAGTTTCGATTGAAGAAAATCCCCCCCAAATGTTTAAAAAACATGTTAGTATAATGTAGTTGATTTGTTTTCGTGAGTATTTAGTAATTCGTATTCTTCTTGATAGTATCACTGTTCCGTGTTTTGTTTTTTTTTTCTTCTTCTTCTTATGTCTTTAGAATTAGCAAATGGCAAATGTTTGGGACATTTTTCAAAATTAGGAGTAAATTTTTCTCGTAAGCAGAATTTTAGAAACTTTGGCCTATTTTCACATTTAGAAATCAGAAAAATGGGTGGAAAATTGACTCCTATAAAAAGAAAATTTTGTTCTAGAAATTTAATAATTGCATTCAGATAATTAATTGACAGAATGATTTCAAAGTCAGCGTAATAATTTAGATCCGTTTGAGCCTTTAATAACGATACCCATTTTTTGGACTATGGAAGTTGCTTTGAATGTGCCCATTCTTTTGACGATTACCCTAGCCAATGTGTGAAAAGCAGAGGGATGTCACCTGTTGCTCTCTGATGACCGATCGATGGCGCCCATCGATTTCCCCCAGGCGCCAAACGACGGGGCAACATTGTAGCAACACGACCGGCCGCTCGCTTCTTTTCAAGAAGGCTTCCTCCCCTCCACTGTAGATTTATTGCTTTTTAGAGCTGATCGCTTCACTCCCTCGTGATGCGTGCGTACTTCCATCACAAATTGCGGCAAATTAAAACATACAAATGAATCACTGAATTTTCTTTGCTTACTTTACTTGGCGCAAGCTGAGAAGAAATCCTAACTTTCTCTAAATCACATTTACGATAAATATCTGCTCAAATATTATAATGAGAGTCAAACCATTGATTTCTGAAGGAAGATATTATAAGATTTATATAAACAGGTAAAAGCAAGGACTTGAAAAAATATCGATCATAAAAATAAATTCAAAAAGTTATACTAGTTTGTTTTTTTAAGCAAATGTTTGTGTTAGACACATTTAAATTATAAAGAGTAAGAAATATATAACAAGGAGCAAACTAAGAGCCACAAATCCAAAATAATGACTTGTGTTGGAATCTTGCGAGATCTAAGTAAAGAGAAAACATCTAATCCCGCTAAATTATGTGTGGTTTTCATAACTGTGTGCCCGAAACCGTCTTTCCATTCTAACCGGAATATTGTATTCCATGGGATCAAAGGTGTCAGATTCAATTCTTTATTCGTCGTTAGATTGCCCAAAACTGGTTACTGAGTCTGCCTTCTGAGCAGTGGCGTAACGGAAAATGATTGCCCCCCCCCGCAAGGTCAGGTTTTGAGTCCCAAGCCCGATCTTTATATATATCTATATATATAAAGGAGAAAAGCGACTCACACACTCACTGACTGACTGACTGACTGACTAATCACGAAATCTCTGGAACTATTCAACCTACAGACTTGAAATTTGGTAGACATGTTCCTTTGATAGAGTAGACATCAGCTAAGAAAGGATTTTCCGAAATTCGAAACGCAAGGGGCGTTACGGGGGGTTAAGGGCTTTAATAATAATTGTTTCCATGTTTAAACTACTAGATGTACAATCTTGAAATTGGGTAAGCGGATTCCTTTCAGAGAGTAGAGATCCGCTACAAAATGAGTTTGCTAAAAAACGACCCCCAAGTGGCATTGCAGGGGCTTAGGGGGCGTTATAGATAATTATTTCTATTTTTAAACTATTTGACGCACTGTCTTTAAATTTGATATATATAGATTCCTTTCGTAGAATAATGATCAGTTACAAAACGGGTTTTGTGAAAACAGACTTCTAAGTGGCGTTGCGGGGGATTAAGGGGCGTAATAGATAAATATATCCGTTTTTAAACTACTTCACCTACCTGCTTGAAAATTGGTAGGTAAGTTTCTTTCCTGGAGTAAATATCCGCTACAAAATGGGTTTTGGGAAAATTGACCCCCAAGGGGTGTTGCGGGGGCGGGGGAATTTAAGGGGCGTTATAAATTCCTATTTTTAAGTTATTAGACGTACAGTCTTGAAACTTAGTAAGCAGATTCCTCTCATAGGGTAGAGATACGCTAAAAATGGGTTTCGTGAAAATTGCCCCCAAGTGGCGTTGAGGGGACTTAAGGGGCGTTATAGATAATTATTTCCATTTTTAAACTATTAGACGCACAGTCTTTATATTTGATAAAGATATTTCTTTCATAGAGTAGAGATCAGCTATAAGAAGGTTTTGTGAAAACAGACCTCTAAGTGGCGTTGCAGGGGAATAAGTGGCGTAAGAGATAAATATTTTCGTTTTAAAACTATTTGACCTACCTGCTTGAAAATTGGTACGAATATTTCTTTCATGGAGTAAATATCCGCTACAAAACGGGTTTGGAGAAAATTGACCCCCAAGGGGTGTTTAAGGGCAGATATAAATAATTATTTCTTTTTTTAAACTATTAGACTCACAGTCTTGGAATTTGGTTAGCAGATTCCTCTCATAGGATAGAAATACACTGCAAAATGTGTTTTGTGAAAATCGACCCCTAGGTGGTGTTGCGGGGGTTCAAGGGGCGTTATTGATAATTTTTTTGCATTTTTAATTAATTGGACGCACAGTCTTCAAATTTTGCTAAGCAGATTCCTTTCATAGAGTGCAATTCCCCTACAAAATGGGTTTTGTGAAAACAGATCCAGAAGTGTCGTTGCGGGGCTCTAGTGGCGTTATAGATAACTCTCCCCATTTTTAAACAATCAGACGTACAGTCTTGAAATTTGATAAGCAGATTCCTTTCGTAAAGTAGAGAACCGCTACAAAATGGGTTTCGCGAATATCAACTATCAAGTTTAATTTTGGGAGATTAAGAGGCGTAATCGATAAATATTTCCATTTTTAAACTATTTGATCATCCTGCTTGAAAATTGGTAGGCATGTTCGTTTCATGAAATAGAGTTCCTCTAACAAAGAGTAAAACGAAAATTGACCCCCAGGGATGTTTGCGAGGGGTCAAGAGGAGTTACAGAAAAAAATTCCTGTTTTTAATTGTTAGACCCATATACTTGAAATTTGTTAAGCATGTTTCTTTTGTTGAATAGGGATCCACTAAGAATAAATTTTAAGCAAATCAAGTTCTGGGGGGTGCAGGGGGTTACTGGGACGTATTGACAAAAAAATTACTTTTTTCGAGCTACAAGGACTATAATAATGAAATTTGGTTTGCATTTTTCTTTTGTTGAATTGAAATCCGCTAAGAGCGGTAATTTTGGAAAACGGCTCACGACGGGATTACGGGGATATTTATAATAAAACTTTTGCTTTTTTCTGTTAGATTTAGACTTGAAATTTGGCTTGCATGTTCAATTTACGGAGTAGAGATCCACCGAAAATTGGTTTTGCGGGAATCCACTTGGTTTTTGAGTTACGAAAGAGCAAACATCATTCTATGCTTCAATTTTAGAGATTTTTAGAAAATACAAATTAGATGAGTTCTGCCCTTTTTTTTATCAACAGGTGACAGTTAAAAGTATAAGTATATTTTTCAATTCAATCAAATTCTTAATGCTAGGACTTAGATATAAATAATTTATACATATATATAAGCAGTAAAAATTTATAAAACATCATGAAATACCCAGCGAAGCGGGCGGGTAACCGCTAGTCTATATATATAAAGGAGAAAAGCGACTCACTCACTGACTGACTGACTGACTGACTAATCACGAAATCTCTGGAACTACTCAACCTACAGACTTGAAATTTGGTAGACATGTTCCTTTGATAGAGTAGACATCAGCTAAGAAAGGTTTTTCCGAAATTCGAAACGCAAGGGGCGCTACGGGGGGTTAAGGGCTTTAATAATAATTGTTTCCATGTTTAAACTACTTCATGTACAATCTTGAAATTGGGTAAGCGGATTCCTTTCAGAGAGTAGAGATCCGCAACAAAATGAGTTTGCTGAAAATCGACCCCAAGTGGCGTTGCAGGGGCTTAGGGGGCGTTATAGATAATTATTTCCATTTTTAAACTATTTGACGCACTGTCTTTAAATTTGATATATATAGATTCCTTTCGTAGAATAATGATCAGTTACAAAACGGGTTTTGTGAAAACAGACTTCTAAGTGGCGTTGCGGTGGATTAAGGGGCGTAATAGATAAATATATCCGTTTTTAAACTACTTCACCTACCTGCTTGAAAATTGGTAGGTAAGTTTCTTTCCTGGAGTAAATATCCGCTACAAAATGGGTTTTGGGAAAATTGACCCCCAAGGGGTGTTGCGGGGGCGGGGGATTTAAGGGCGTTATAAATTCCTATTTTTAAGTTATTAGACGTACAGTCTTGAAACTTAGTATAAGCAGATTCCTCTCATAGGATAGAGATACGCTAAAAATGGGTTTCGTGAAAATTGCCCCCAAGTGGCGTTGAGGGGACTTAAGGGGCGTTATAGATAATTATTTCCATTTTTAAACTATTAGTCGCACAGTCTTTATATTTGATAAAGTGATTTCTTTCATAGAGTAGAGATCAGCTGTAAGAAGGTTTTGTGAAAACAGACCTCTAAGTGGCGTTGCTGGTGAATAAGTGGCGTAAGAGATAAATATTTTCGTTTTTAAACTATTTGACCTACCTGCTTGAAAATTGGCAGGAATGTTTCTTTCATGGAGTAAATATCCGCTACAAAACGGGTTTGGAGAAAATTGACCCCCAAGGGTGGGGGGTTAAGGGCAGATATAAATAATTATTTCTTTTTTTAAACTATTAGACTCACAGTCTTGAAATTTGGTTAGCAAATTCCTCTCATAGGATATAAATACACTGCAAAATATGTTTTGTGAAAATTGACCCCTAGGTGGTGTTGCGGGGGTTCAAGAGGCGTTATTGATAATTTTTTTGCATTTTTAATTAATTGGACGCACAGTCTTCAAATTTTGCTAAGCAGATTCCTTTCATAGAGTGCAATTCTCCTACAAAATGGGTTTTGTGAAAACAGACCCAGAAGTGGCATTGCGGGGGCTCAAGTGGCGTTATAGTCAATTATCCCATTTTTAAACTGTTAGACGTACAGTCTTGAAATTTGATAGCACATTCCTTTCGTAAAGTAGAGAACCGCTACAAAATGGGTTTCGCGAATATCAACTACCAAGTTTAATTTCGGGAGATTAAGAGGCGTAATCGATAAATATTTCCATTTTTAAACTACTTGATCATCCTGCTTGAAAATTGGTAGGCATGTTCGTTTCATGAAATAGAGTTCCTCTGACAAAGAGTAAAATGAAAATTGACCCCAAAGATGTTTGCGAGGGGTCAAGAGGAGTTACAGAAAAAAATTTCTGTTTTTAATTGTTAGACCCATATACTTGAAATTTGTTAAGGATGTTTCTTTTGTTGAATAGGGAACCACTAAGAATAAATTTTAAGCAAATCAAGTTCTGGTGGGTTGCAGGGGGTTACTGGGACATATTGACAAAAAAATTACTTTTTTCGAGCTACAAGGACTATAATAATGAAATTTGGTTTGCATTTTTCTTTTGTTGAATTGAAATCCGCTAAGAGCAGTAATTTTGGAAAACAGCTCTCAACGGGATTACGGGGATATTTATAGTAAAACTTTTGCTTTTTTCTGTTAGATTTAGACTTGAAATTTGGCTTGCATGTTCAATTTACGGAGTAGAGATCCACCGAAAATTGGTTTTGCGGGAATCCACTTGGTTTTTGAGTTACGAAAGAGCAAACATCATTCTATGCTTCAATTTTAGAGATTTTTAGAAAATACAAATTAGGTGAGTTCTGCCCTTTTTTTTATCAACAGGTGACAGTTACAGGTATAAGTATATTTTTCAATTCAATCGAATTCTTAATGCTAGGACTTAGATATCAATAATTTATACATATATATATAAGCAGTAAAAATTTATAAAACATCATGAAATACCCAGCGAAGCGGGCGGGTAACAGCTAGTATATGTATATACACTTGTGCTAGAAAATTCTGCGTTCACCTTCTACTGCTTACATAAACAACAAAAAAATTTAAAAACTGGAATTTGAAAAAAATTTTAAAATTATATTTTATTTAGTTCATTCCAAGTATTGAGAATAACAAAAGTAAACTCGGTTTGCTTTCATGGTTTTTAAAATAAAGACAGGTTTGTAGCAATGCTAACAAAATCAAGTAGAAAAATCTGCGTTCACTGTTTAGTAGTAATTATAAAAACTATTTAAAAAGGATTATGAGTTATTTAATAGCTGTTTGTCTTTTGGGAACCTCCCGAAGTCGTTTCGGCATTGAATTAACAAGTCTAATAATTTCCTCAGGACTTATATTATCCTTTTCGCTTCCTTATTAACACTCTTCAGCATGTCTTTGCTAGATATATTTTGTTGACGAATCCTACGCTCCAGCAAATCCCATAGGTGTTCTATAGGATTCAGATCAGGTGGCTGCGGGGGCGTGTGCAGTTGATTTAGGACATTATACAAGAGCCAAAGCTTCAAAGTCTCGGTGATATGCTTAGGATCATTGATTTGTTGGAAACGAAACGACAATCCTAGGCCGAGTTTGGTGGCTCTTTTCTTTAAATTGTTCTTAGGACATCAAGGTAATCATATTTATTCACATTTGACTCAATATACTCCAACTTGCTTTTGCTCGCCAAGCACCCCCCCCCCCACACACACACCATTACTCCACCTCCACCGTGCTTTACCGTTGGCAGTAAATGCTGTTTTTGAAGCGCTGCGCAAAGTTTTCTCCATAGCAATTTACGACCTTTTATGCCAAAGATGCAAAACTTGCTCTCATTGGAGAATTTCAGTCTTTCAGAACTCCGGGGGCTTCTAAATTTGCTTTTTTTGCAAAAGCTATCCGTTTCAGCCGGTTCGTCATTGAAATATAAAACTTTCTGCTAACCAGTCGACTGGCCTTTTTCAAGATTTGTCTTTCAGTTTCCTCACTCATGATTTTATTAAAACTTCTCGTGAATGTCTGTTTTTATTTGAGTTGCAGTTAAAAGCGGATTTTTTTTCACCAAGTATATCATACTTGGTTTTTCTCTGATTCTGAGTTTAGATGAGTGATTCCCAAAGTGGTCTGTATGGACCCCCAGGGGTCTATGACGATCTATAAGGGGTCCGCATGATAACTTGGGGGTCCATGAGGTGTAAATGGGGGCGTACGATTGTGGCTCTCTTAAAACCAGATCGTGACTAAAAAGGAAATTTAATCAAGTGGAAACTAGACTTACCTATTTAAACAGATTTATTTACTAAATTTAATGGTTTACTTACAGTTACAAGGCGGCAGCATAAATGTGTTATTAGGACCACATTTCACACAGCCTTTCTGGCCAGAATCAAGGGAAAGGAGCATAGTTTTGGACGTCAACAACATTTAAATGCCTTTTTTGTAGATTTTGAAACTAGGATTGAGAATGTTTTGACTATCGTAGTACCACAGAAGACAATGAATTCATATGGTCACTTTGAAAAAAAAATCCTATTATAAGAATTAAGCCCTAGGAATATGCACTAATAAAGATCTTAAAGTAAAGTTTAGAAACGATGTCAACAATTTTAGCTTTAAAAAGGTATACCTGTTATTCATTCCATATTATAGAATATCTTGAGAAAGCTTTTAATTGCTTTTTCGATGAGGTTGCGAATCTTCAAAACAAAAAAAGAAAGAAGAAAATACTGGACACCATTAACCGAGGAGACATTTAGGGTTAAAACCTGATAAGATTGATGTCAAATGTTGAAAATTTACTATCGCATCTCAAGATTTCTCCCTCCCTCTAAAAGCACTTGTTTGTTGCATAGTGACTTTATGTAACAGTTATTTTATGCATTAGTTAAATTTTAATTTAATTAACTAACTAATAAAATTAACTAATATGTGTTTTCTTAAATTTTAAAATCTTCTATACTTCACTACAGTTAAAAATTTTAATCTTTTAAAGTAAATAGCTCAGTACCTGCTGTCAAAAACATATTGAAGTTGATAAATTTGCACAAATTTAATATTAGGAAAGTAGGGGGTCTACCCCAAACCGAAAAACCCGCCAAGGGGTCTATGAGGCTAAAATATTTGGGAACCTATGGTTTAGATGGACGACACGTGAGCGAGGTTTGGATGTGTACACTCCTCTAGATTTAAAGATATTGTTGAGACGTTGGATAGATGAATACTGCAGTTCAGCGGATCTGGCAATATCTCGACGACTTTTTCCATCTTTTCGTATTTTCACAATGATTTTACTGATACTTATTTCCTTCTTTTTATTTTTCATGTGCTTGGATTGTTTCGTACCTCACAAAAACGTTAAAGCTATTGCGTCACAACTTTTTTAAGCTATTTTACTTGATAACTGAATGCAAAATCTCTGTTAACCTATAACACCTGTTGATAAAAATTTCAAGAATCAAGAAAATCCAAATAGAGAAAGCACACTTTTTCTGCCTACGATTTGTGTACTTTGCTACAAAACTCCCGTTATATTATGTAGTTTTAATTCAGATATAACGAATTCTTCAATGCTCAATATTTAAATAATAGTAAACAAACTCATGAAATATTATTAGAAAAAAATTATATTTCTACTAAATTTTATTTTTCTGTATGATTTGTTATAGTTGAACTAACTTTTTCTAGCAAGTATGTATTTTTTATACAAAGGATTGCCATACCATAACATAACGTACCTTTACACATCACGTAAAAATATTTAATATTAAACATAATAGATTACAAAATCAACCGGGGTCTGAGTAAACGAAGTAAAAAATGTATAACATTAGAGAGTACTTACAATATTTGTTAAAATGGGAAATCTAAAGGCAGATAACCTGGCAAAAACGGACTCTAAGAGAGACACGAACACTCTAAAATAATATTTTAGATTTGTAATTCTTACGAAAGAAAAAAAATATCACTTACTTAATTCTTCGTTTCTGAATCCCGCGATGAGCTTGACCTAAAGTTCAATTACATTCTAGCATAAATACTGCAAATTTTAATAAGTAGAGTTATTTGTATGATGCAAAACTGATTTCATGAAGAAAGAAAAAAAAACTGATACATTCCATTGTGCTTTCTTCTCTTTATGCCTCATTTGATTGAATACTCATAAATCTATCATCAAATGCTCTAATTTAAAACGCTCTCTATGCTTTTCCAAGTATCGTAATACTATTTTACTTGAAAAAAGCGTAACAGATGTACGTTATTTACGACTTCGCTCAATGAAAATGAAATACATGGGGGGGGGGGCTAAAGCCGCCAATAAGTTACTTTGCTACTTCGTAAAAAGTAAATCCTGTCTTCTTTTTCTCTATTACAGCTAATGTAAAATATACTGTGTGTAATAATGTCGCTCATCCGGTATAGTGGTTAGTGACACTGACTGCTATGCCGTAGGGCCTGGGTTGGAATCCCGGAGAATGTTTGTAAATGTGTAGTGCCTTCGCGGTATGGGGGTGCTCTTAAATAGCCGTCGAGCCGCAAGTCCTTTCGTGAGGTTGGTAGAGAGAAAAGAGAGGTGAGAGGCCCCTGATTACCCCGAAGATGTTCCTCCTCAAAAGTGGGATGGAACCGAGTCAAATTGTACTGTCACCTGCATGGTGCTCAAAGCTACGGCTAACGACAGGCGTACAATATAGCCCGATGCCATGATGAATTTCGTGGGCCTCCATCTGACTATGACAGACAGGTGGCATTAGCAGCAACAACATACTGTAATAATAACAGTAATGAATTTTTATAACTTCCTTGCATTTTATCCGATTCTCCGTCTGACTTTTGTTTCATTTGTTAGCAATTTAGGTTTAAAAAGAAAACCCACTAAAAAAAAGTATCTCTCGCCACAGGGAATACAGCAAATAAAAAAGAAATGCTTTTGATTTGGTTATTGGATGTAAGATATCTAATTATCGTATTAAAGTTTTATTTTGAATGACGTAAGATAGCCAATTGGAAAATCGCTTAAAAATTCGATTTTAAAAAATGTGAAGCGATTTTTCAGAAAATCTGCAATAATGGCGGAAGCCAGGCTTTGCGCCCCCTAAAAGCGGGGGTGTTTGCTACGCCACAGCTTCTGGGCTCGCGGACTGAATCGGTTTCATCCCGAAGTCATGTTATGCACCCCTCCGTAAGCTTCTCCCTCCTATTTTGAAACCACCGTCATTTCCTTATTCATAAATGCAGTCCATGATCACCCGGACGCTTCACTAATATGTACACCTTATGTAGCTTATTTAACATTCAGATAGCAGGTTCACGAGCGCAAATGCTTTTGTTGGTGAAAATCTTCTAATAAGCCCCTTGGCTGTTGAATCAAATTTGGCTGCAGAACACGCCTCTAGAATGTCTCTCATTTTAGATGTCACCACAGCATTGTATGCCTATTGCTGCAACAGAAGAATTATTTTAAAAATGCAACCGGGCCTTTATTTAAGGCTTCCGACAAAAAGTTGGTTTGGGGGAAAATTCGTCGAATAGAGATTCATTTTCAATGGACCTTATATTCTTGGCTCCCAGAAAAAGCTCATAAAGAATAGAGAGGTTCCCAAATAGAAGTTTTTAAACTAGAGATCCAACAATAGTTTTTTTAAGGTGATTTTAGGATATCGAAAGCACTCTATAATATTCTGGAGGGAAAATGCACAGTACATTTTTTGTTGATAGGTTTGTCGAACTAAAGACGCCAAATCTTACGTACATTTTCGATTCTGTTGTACCTAAAATAAATTTTTAACAAAAAAATATATATCAACCCTATAGTTTTACGGGATGTAAATATGTGATACCTAAGTTGTAAAGTTCATATTCTTCAACTTACATATTATTTAATTTACATTTTATCAAGTTTTTACCACAACTATTAAAACCAAAATTCTTTTTTCATTGACTATATTATCGCATACATATCACTTACATATTATCGCAAAAGTGCCAATGTTAAAGATAACTCGCCAATTTGGCTGCTCCGATTTCGCATGTGTCGTACGCGCTGAATTAAGAACCATGTAGAAATTTACTGGTGTCTAGTCAGGTTACAAACAATGTAAAAGGACAAAAATAGACTTTCAAAAGAATGTTTAATAACTTTAAGACATGGCATGCTTTTAGCTTAAAGCTTGTATTCTTTCCCGCAAATTTCGAGAATCATATTTTAATGAGTGGTTCTATAATCTAGATTCCTCTTAAGATTTATGCTGAAGAACCATAAAGGCCCGTTAGAACACAAACTATTAACTGAGCATCATGAAGAACTTTACGAAATCAAATGTTATCCTCCTTTTTTGATCACGTCTTTATAGAAAGGTGCCCCCTCAAAAGGGCGGGGTCATGCAGTGTCCTGTCTCTGAAGACGATTGAGCTAGTTATAATAAAAAGGTTAAATCAATAGAACAGAGTACGAGAATAAAACTTGGAACGATCCATGGTAGATGCACAGAGATTCTTTTGTGCATTTTATGTAATTGCATTATTCTGGAATGGATAAATAATTTATGTCATACTGGAGGCAAGAGAAGAATTTCATTCTAAATATGCGCGACTATTAATCCTTGTGTATTTGTGTTACATATCTCCAAAGAAAAAGTAAATAAACTGATTCCAAGAACGCTTTTTGTTGCAGCAGATGATCCACACCTATCTAGCAACAGATGTTAATGCTTGAATTAACATTCGTACGGTAACAGACATCTATTTTATCAACCCAAATCATGATGATCTTTCCCAATTGTTTTCTTCATTTTTATTACATTAATGCATTGAATTTTGTTTTGGATTTTATCCGAATATATATTCTCAAACACCAAAATGTTTGTCTTTAAGGCCACCACTTTCTCATTGATAAAGTCTGACAATACTGTGCTCATTCCTGGGGCGTCATGTACATAACTAATTTGCGAATACTATTTAATTGCACAGTCATTGTTGCATTCACAGCAGACTACTAATAAGGAGTGCACCCAAGCGATTCATGAAATTAGACGTTTTCTTGGCAACCCCTTTTTTTCTACAAAAACGTTCCTCCAGGAAAAATAATTGGGAAAATTTTCTTGCCGCATGAAACGAAGAGAATACCGTGAAGGCACTGAACGATCTCAAGCGACGCATTCTGGAATTTTCGCTTTACCCTTGGGAAGGGACGTTACTTCTAAGATTATTGCGACTTGGAGAATGTGAATTTTTATGGTATTTCAAAGGGTACCCTTACCCAAACGATAATTGATTCTTCTCCCACCGCTTGATCGTTTCCTGGAGGCAAACGATAACACACATCTCTCGATGCCTCATCCATTTTTCCGTTTGGCAAGAGGAAACGTTTTTATCCTAATCGATCCTCCGCTGCTCGCTGAGAGAGAGAAGTTATCCTATTCTTAAGACTGAATAATTTCTACTGAGACTGCTTTCGTTTGCGTTCACTTCTTTTCCACTGAAAACAGCAATTTTACACTGAATAATTGCTTCTCACTGAATTTTAAAATAAAGAGGCAAATAATGTGTCCAACCAGCTCGGTAGCGTAACTGGTTTGGCGTTGACCTTGTTCGTCAAAGTTTGCGGGATCAACCCAGACGCAAGTCGGGGGATTTTCTTGATGCAAAAAATAGCGACAGCGTCCATGGCGTATAATTATGCAGCATGGAAAACATTCATTGAGTGTTTGTTTGGCTTGGGTGCTCTCAGCAAAATTAAATTCCTAAATACAATTCCGCATCGTCAAAACTCAGGCTCCTTTTCTCTGAGGAGCAAACTGAGCGTCAAAATTACGTTGTGGCAATTCATATCCACCAGTGGTGCACACAAGGTGTGTGTGGGGACCCCCCAAAGCCCTTGAGTTTTTTTCAATTGATCATAATCCTATTTATATATAACGTAAAATTTTATTAAGTGCTTGTAATTAACAAGTTATTTTATTAATTAATGTTAATTATTATTTCAATAATTTATTTTGTACTGTTTTTTGTTAACAAAATCGGACAAAATCAGACGAATCAATAGGTGGTGTCTTGAGGTGTGATACGAGTTGGGGAACTTTCAACCATGGACCCTTGAAAATTTTTTGTGTGCGCTACTGATATCCATCTATATGGTATCACTCTAAAAAGTGATGCCAGCTCCTGGGGAATGTACTAGGTCGGCAATGCTAATTGCAAATCCACAGTTCCATTAGGCAAAAAAGTAACGTGTCCAAACTTCTTGGTAAATATCAAAATTCCCCTTTTATCATCTTACGTTTTGAAAATTTTACCGAAAGAAATACCGCTTTTCAAAGTTCTAGCAATCAATGTAAAATCAAAGACCACGACTCTTTCTTTGAACCGAGCATCAAAATTTTATGATTTAAATATTCTGAACAAATTCCAAAAACTGTACTGTGAGAACAACATATCATTTTTGCAAAATACCTTAAGATTTTATTGGATTAGTGTAGGTTATGCAACAGCTTCTTGTGCAAGCTAAAATTCAAAAGACTCGTCGCTGTCCAACATCAAATTTTTTAATTTATTCCGATGCATTTCCAGATGTTGAGTAACCTCAGACGATCACGCTGCGTCTTGAAAAGACAATGAGGCCCAGGTATATATTCTTTCATCATATAGGAAACAGAATTTATTGGAATAGAATATTTTATTTCTTGCAATAAAATTTTGTCTTTAAAATTAAACTAATTCATTCACCGTGTTTTGATTCTAATGAAGATCTTAGTAGAATGCTCAGTCGGATTTCCCCACAGATATAATTCATTATACATCTCTGGATTACATAACGCCTAACTTTCCGGATATCTATAGGCTTAAAATGGTTCCATTCTGTTTGCTTAGAAGCGAATAAAATAGAATGGACAGCCAGGTAGTTTGTTGAAAAGTGGACTTGCTATGAGAAGCACACTTTTTTGTCGAGTGACTTTTCTTCCTGCAGCTTAAGAGCTCTCTCTCTGAACGCACTCAAGTTTTCCGAATTGTCAATACATAAATATAGGAATATAACTGTGAGGATTAATGCTAAGTGCATCGAAGATAACAGCAAAATTATGAAATTTAAATGCATCAATAAATAATTAACAATGTCAATTTTAATAAACGTAATTTAAAATATCAATGCATTTAATTTTTAAAACTTATTTCCATTCACCCTTCCTTTCGCGAAACTTGAGAACACAATTTTTTCACTTCACTTCTTAGAGCAAAGCAAAATGACTGTATGTGCAAGAGGGGAAAGAAACGCCATAAAAAAATCGTCTGTTTCGGAACGCGGGTGGAAAAAAAGGGCCGTCGTCTCCATGGCAACCGTTGATTGATGGAGCAAGTTTTGGGGGCGAGAAGTCAGGTGTCAATATCGATCGTCTTGCTCCACATTCCAGCGCCACGCCCTCCTCCACCCCTCCCTCTGCACTAGGACGCTGCAGTCGTTTCTTGGGAGGAAAGGGTGTAGCGGCACACGAATAATCTATCAGGTAGTGTGAGGGATCTTTTGGATCCGTATTCGTGACTGACACGTGTCGTCCTTCAAAGTCATATGAACAGAAGGGGGGGGGGGGTAAGACTAGTCATTATACGAATTAGAATAAAAAGATTCGCAATCTAAAGCTAAATTTTTATCTGGAACTTTTTCAGTTAATTAGCGAAAAGTTTTGAATACTAGCTTTGCTTCGGAAAAGGTTTGATGTTTTTGTCCCTAAGGAGAAAAACAAAAATTGAATGCAAGGAATATATGTTCAGTGGAACTGTAGATACTACATAAATATAACAGTAACTGGTTATTTTGCTAATCCCAGCTTTGTGGAAAGAATTTAATTTTAAACAAAGTTGTTACAGTACCGTCGAAAAAAATTCAAAATAATACGCGACCATGTAGTTGCGTTTCTCATACAAAAAAAGTACTCAATTATTTTTCGGTTAAAGACTCAAGACTTAAGAAAAATAAGCAACTGCTCAATTTTCTTTGTACCTTTGAGCTGTCACAGACCCCGTGTCAAAGAAATAAAGATCTGTGCGGCCGTCCATCATGATGCCTGCCCATACCATTACTCCCCTTGATGAAAAATGATGTCTTTCCGTTATGTTTCTTGGTTCAAAACGTGTTCCACGTTCTCTCCATATCGTTACCCGCTGGGAATCACTACTCAGACTAAACCGGGACTCGTCACTGAACATCACATTGGCCCACTCTCTCACACTCCAATGTTGATATTTCAAACTCCAGTTCAAACGAGCGCGTTTATGCGCAGACGTCAGGGGAATGCAAACTGCTGGTTTTCTGGCATACATGCCAGCATGATTGAGTCTCCTGTAAACAGTTTGTCTCGAAATTCGTATTCGTGCGGCGACTGTGAGTGCCGAACCCATGCTCTGGCAGTACTGCCCCTCTGACGTCTCGCATTTATTACCAGATATTAGTCTTGGCGAAGGGTTGTGACTCTTGGTTGACCTGATATTGATTGTCGGGTAACATCTCCCGTTCTTTGAAACCTCTGCCACAGTCTTGAGATCACAGAATGGTCCACTTTCAGAATTCGAGACACTTCGGTTTGTGATCGTGAGGATTCCAGCATTCCAAAGATTCTTCCTTTCGTAAACATGTCCAATTAGCGTCTTTGTTCCATCATTCACCTTGTTTGATGGTTAACAACGTTCCTTCGCACAGCAGTTGCACGAAACTTGTCTGAACTGCCTATGCTGCGTGAATCGGTTTCTCCGCGTTCCGACATGCGCCGGTGTTTCGCGCCGGACGTAGTCGACTGAAAAGTTTTGCATAAACCCAATGTTTCTTCTTCACCCAATTAATATTCGCAAGAAATTGGGAATAATTTAACGAATAATTACTCTTTGTTTTTCGCATTTTACGATTTATGCTTAACTTTTGGACACCAGTGTAATATGTTTGATTGTTCAAGAATTTTTTCTACTTTTATGCGGCGCAACTATAGAACCCTCTGGTGAGAGAAAGTGTACATGATTTACATAGGTTTAACATTACATTTTGAACGATGTAGTTGAATGGTTGACTGTAAAATTAAACAATATAATCTCACGCACACACACAACATTGTTGATAAACAGATTAAAGTTACTGGGAATTATTTAAAGATATAATTCCTTAAAAAAAATACGAGTATTCTACAGAAAAATCATGAAAGGTTTTCGGACAGTCAAAGGCATCCACTGAAAGTATTAATTTTTGAGAGAATGGTTTTTCAAGACAAAATATCACATATATTCAATACACAATTTTAACCAGTTCATTGACTGAGCCTAATCCAAATGAATAACGCAGTTCTCTTCTCAAATATTTCAATTGCCAAACAGGCAAATGTGATTGCATTCCAACTAGTGGCATAGCTAGCAATGGGCTAGGTGGTTCCGAGCACTGGGTTCCTAAAACTCAGGGGCCCTTGGTCCCTGATCACCAAGAAAACTGAACTTGTAATAATTTCTCCCATGTTTAAGATATAAATATAAGAGGTCGCAACGAGACTATAATCAGAGCAACTCAGTTTAAAGTAATTTGAATTTCGGAACTTAGGAAATTACTCCTAAATTCCTTCTTTTGTTTGTATAGTTTTGTGAACTATACTTATTGAAAAATTTATATTATTTTTCAATTTTTTTCACTTTTTTATCTGTTTCTTAAAAATGAACTTCAAGTTTCCTGAAAAATCTTACCATACGTTTTAAAAAACCTATACAGGAAGGTATTTCTGTGTTCTTGGTCATTTTATTTTGAATAACTATGATTCATATTCTGTTATCCTGTTTTATATTTCGCAATCTGCAGTAGACTGATGTAACTTTCTCTCTCCCTCCTCTGTTTTTTCGCTGAGGTGTTTTATATATATTTTTTTTAATAAAAAACAATAATATTGTATTATATTTTTTTGTTCATGATATTTTTTTGTATCATTTTCATGTGTCATATCGAACCTGGGTAATCACTCAAGTTCACAAAAGAGAACTCATACACTTATATCTAAGTAGAATGTAGCTTTTTGCTTTCCTATGTTCTGCAGCAGGGGTGGCCAACCTTTTTGGGAAGAGTGCCACTATCTGATTTAAAAAAAAGTAGGCGTGCCCCTTCTAACTTTTCCAACAAGCAAAATAATGTGAAAAGGTTAAAAAAATGTTACTTACAGGCTTATTATGGAATTTTTAAGCAAATAGTACATTTTTATGCAAGTCTAAGTGGTGGAAATTCAAAAATAATACAGTAAATAAGACAAAATTACAAACTTAAGTTTTTTTGTAAATAAACTTTTTACAGGTTCATAAATTAGTTAGGTTAGCTATAAATAAAAAAGAGTAACTTGAGACATCTAATTCTAAATAATTACTAAGCAATTAATACTTTCTAAAAGTGGTGTTTGAATTGGTAATCTTTTTTTTATATCAAGTTATATATGTTAAGATTAGTACTCGAAGATATACTAGCAAAATTATGTTGTGTTAGGTGTATATCAGTAAATGTTGAGCTATATTTTAATTTTATTACATTCTTAAGGGGATATGGTACCCTAAAAATCATTAAACTGTTGAAAAATTTTTATTGACTTATTTAATTCCTCAAATCTTTATAAACAAGCCTGCAAAATTTCAACCTGCATTTTTTATCGAGTTATGGAGCAATATTTGATGCTGGACAGCAACTATCACGCCCACGTTTCAGATTATCTTCTAGAAAAGAGCCTGATAAAAAAATGAATTAATTATTTTTCTACCGCGCGTAAGTAAGACTGACATTACATATGCAGTAAAATATCATTTCAAGAAAGGATTGTGCAATTCCTGCAAAAATTCTAGTTTGTGTATTGTTTATTGGGGGGGGGGGAGATCAAATGGATTTGGTTTGGTCAAGATTTAAAAGTTGTGCGTGCTTTTTACGAGATATTATTATGAATGAAATTAAACTTTCAAAACGGATCCTCACAAAGCACAAATACTAAATCTCATTTTGATAACTCAGATAATTAAAAAATCTAATTCGCAAGAATAGAAAAACTCTCCCATTTTTATATATTTGTTTTTGGTGATATATATGTATCCCATGTGTGTGAAATTCAACACTTTATTATTAAAATATTTTAAGATATTCATTTAAGCAAATGCATATATGCAGATCTTAGATTTTGATATATTTTATCTATTAATTGCTATTTGAATTTGTTTTCATTTGTGTACAATATTTAACATGTGATAGCTTTTAAAATCATGGAAATAAAAAAAATAAAGGCATAAACATCTTTTGTACATGTTGTGCATTAGCTCTGAGCATGGAATTAGCTCCGAAGTCTGTGTATTTTATTTTATAATTATTAAGATAAAGTTTTATGAAATATTGATCTTTCATTCATTTTCTTCTATACATTCGTTATGGCAGTATACTGTTTAATTGTTCCACATTTGTGCAATTTTTTATGGTGTAAGCAGTTTTAAATAAACTAATTAACATTTCATAAAAGTTTCAGACGATTCGATGAATATTATTATATCATGCTATTCATGGAATGAAAACTTCAAACTCATATTTCTTCATGTTGAATTTTTGTACATATACTGTTATTCAAAACCCTAAGGCTTATTTGATAATTGAAGTATGGGTTTTAAATTTTTATGCACGTTTTGAAATGTATGTTTTGTAAAACTGTGCTCTAACATGCTTAGTACTTTTTCTAAAAAATTTCAAAATCAAAATTAATGTTTCTTTGAGAATTTTTGGAAGTTTAACTATAAAAAAATTAATAAAAAATTAAAGAGCAGTAGCAGAAAAAAACCCGCGCACAGATTTATGTAGTACATTATAAGGAACTTGGAAAAAATATTGAAGGAAAAGAGACATATTTAAAAAAGCCTTAGGAATTTAAAAAATGTTTTAAAAAGTTTAAAAAATTTAGATTTTACAAATATTTTGCAACAAATTAAAAAATTTTTTTTGTGGAATTATCCTTAAATATTAACCTTTATAAAATACAATTAAAACTAAATATCAAATATTAAAAATAAAAAAATTGTGATGATGGTACCATATTGTCTTAACAGAAAACATTTGTTCAAAAATATGTTGATCCAAACCTACAACAATATCTGATTGTGAGCGGATAATAGCGTCTCACTGTTCAGCTACATGTGGGCTTTTGGCGATGGACCTCGTAATTTTGAGCCATGGTCAAGTGATGAGGACGACACCTGAGCTGGGACCCTCTCTCCTAATTACGACACCACACCAAACAGTATCTGACAGCCAAATCGAGTAAACTTGGATATTGCTAGCTCTTAAAACTTTTCAAAATTCAGCATAATTCGGATTTCTTGCAGTTCAAATAAGTTCCTTATATTTGCTTTTCAATGTACGTCAATATTTCAAATTTGCATTTCAGGCGAGTAACACTAAATGTTTTTGTCCAGAAATTATAAAAAACAGTGTATAAAAAAATTGTGTGAAAAAAATCAGCTTTTTTTTTAAAATTCATCTTGAAAATTATCCGACATAATACTGAATGAATCCTGCAAAATGGATATTAAACTTTTAAAACTGTCATAACTCGGGGTATTATTAACTTTAGTAGATAATGGGAAATGTGGTAGTAATGTGAAATATGTTAATCTTTATTTCCAAAACCGAGACAAAAGAAGATATATGATCAATTCGTGTAAAAAAAGTATAACTTTTTCCTTGCAGTCTTAAATTTAAATTACTTAAATGTCTCATAGTATCGGTAAGAAAAGCTAAATCCCAAGGCCAGTCTGAGTAGCAAACTCTCACTGGGCTTCATCCAGATATTTTACAACACGTTCCATCAAATTCCAAAATCTCACGATTGGACTTCCTTCGAAAAGCCAGCTTCACACAACAATGAAGGAATATTTTCTACTTTATAATTTTCTATCGTAATTCAATTAAGTGAATTTAAAATAAATTTTTTTCTGTCTTTTTTTTGTCTGAATCCGCATTTTAATAAAACTGTAAGAAAAATTTAATATTTACTATCTTTTCGAATTTTTAAAATTTTTTCAATAAGTTTTCACGTGCCACTATTACAGCTCAGCCGTGTCACAACGTGGCACGCGTGCCGCGGATTGTCCACCCCTGTTCTGCAGAGTACGACAAAAGGCTGATGTTAGAATTTTATAAAGTAGCTTTGTATATTTAAAATACTAATATGTTTTTATTTTTCTACTTGATAAAACCCGCGGCGATTGGTATCCGCTTATATGATGCCGCACTGAAGAGTGATACCTGCTCCTGGAGATGTACTAGGTCTGCAATGGTAAAAATACTAATCCGCAGGCCCTTGGATAAAAAAAAACTTAATTAAACCTAATTAGAAAAGACCCTCGATTTTTTTTTTTTTTTTTTTTTTTTTTGATTTTTCACCAGGACCTTTGGATACCCAGCTACGTCACTGATTCCAACCTAGCCACTTCTAGAGTTGTCAAAAAATGATGATATCCTCAAAAAGGGACAAAAAGACTTTCCTCAAATGAATTTATCCCTTCTCCCGACCCATTGCGGGGGGGGGGGGCACCTGTTGCTGCACCCTTTCATCGCTGGGAGGAAGGGAAACTCAATAGCTCGTGCAAAAGGGGGGAACATTTCGTAATCGAATATCGATTGGGGACTTTAAATATTTCATTGGCTTCCCCATGAGCTCACCAAACAGGGAAGGGGAGGAATGGGAGTGCTGATCAAGCGAAATTCTGCTCAAAGGCTCGCCTGCTAATCAATGGGTGGGAAGGCCTCTGCTCGCTTTACAAAGGAATTGGAAAGAGCTCTATTAATGTCCTGACGAAGAGAAAATAGAATACTGAAATTATTGTTATTCACCAGGACTGATGCGCAATTCGAATCGGATGAACTCATGATCCATTAAAAAATAGAAACATAGGCAAATATTAAAAACTGGAAACTGGTGACTCAGGCAAGGTATAAATAAAAAAATGACTATTGTTACACCAAGTGAATACATACATGCCTTTATGTTTTGAATGGTGGAATTGGGTCATTTCATCAACGTATTTCTCACACACAGTTCTTTGGGAAATCTTTTACTTTTTTTTACGTAATGGTTCAACCACTAGTGTAACGTGCACACCCACATTGCGGGGGGGGGCAGGATTCTAGGGGGCCCAAAGCCTGATTGATGCCAAGTACGTATCCTTTGTAAAATCCTGCTTGAGGCCCAAAACCTGACTCTGCAAGGGGAAGGGCTAATATTCTGCTTTACGCCCCTGGATTCAACTAATATTCTATGGCATTTGATTCCGAGTGTGTGGTAACAAAGATCAATGAGTGTCAATCAAGATCCAACGCTCTCCGACAACAAATCCTCTTTGAACCATCAGATGCCATTTCTTGAAGCCAACGTGAAACTTAGTTGCGATTTGTTAAAGGAACGTCATTTAGAACTTTCAAACAAATGGATCTAGTCTCTCGCATCTATATTTAATACTATTACAATGATCTCTACAACTTCGTTATAGCAATCTTTAACAAGTACAGGGAATTTTAGAAATGAGCTTGCGATTATTTGAGAGATAAAAAACATTTAATGCTTAGAGTAATAATGGTTCCGCGTACACATGTTCTGGAGGCAGCAGTAGTTTTTAATGATCGTTTCTTTCCTTTCAAGAGTAAAAAATATTTTTTTTAAAGTACGATTTTCTACGTAATAATGCATGGTAATGAGAACTGATAATCCTTAATCGCGCTTCAAGCTCTAAGAACATATTTTCCCTCTTTGGAACTGAACCCGCGAATTATAATCTCGTGAGGCTCAAAAGAATAAACTGAGAAGTAAAGGCGTTTTGGGGGTGAAGGTTTATGGGCTTCTTAAAAATTTAATGAAGTATGCTATTCTTTTAATGCAACAGAGCCAAAAAAATTCTATTGGGACGCAGAGATTAAAATTCGGATGAGAAGACCCAAAACTGCAATTTGAAGCAATGGCGTCTCTCGCAAGTTACTTCAGTTGTGACAGAAAGAAAAGACAAAGAAAAAATTGGCTTATAACTTTCTTTAGAGGAAGTCGTACTTTCAATGAGATCAAACAAAAGAATTTTTTAAAGAAAGAGAGATCGATGAGAGGTCAAGTCTTGTCAAATTAGTTCGGAACATTCCCTGTGGAGAAACACGGGTTCTCACAAAGAATTAGATTTTTTAAAAAAAGGGAAAAATAACATTTCTAAAGGAAAAATAAAACAATAGAGAGTTGAAGGTATTTAATTAAAATGAGACTCTCCCTATTTTTGCTTTAATGTGTCTTTTGTCGTCTTTTCGAATTCCTCACTAACTTTCCTGTTAAAACCGATCTCGGGTTCACGCATTTTGATGCAATATCGCGGTTCTGCACGAGATAAATTTAATCATTTTAAAGTGTAAGTAAATTTGTTCCATATAATCTCATATTATTGTTATTTATTCCTTTTATTGTATTAACTGAGGCACTGGATGTTATTAAGTAAATTTTGTTACATTATTAACTTCCTTTCATCCTTATTCCTAACATCCTAGAAATAAAAGGATGAATGTAATGAAAAAACTTTAAAAAAATAGTAAAATACAAAAGTGAATGTTAAAATAAACTATTCTTTAATATATCAAAGATAACTCACCCAAGAATTCCATTCTTTAGTCCAAATACCTTCCGAAACCGAAAGAGTTCTTTAGAATTTTTCTTTCTCGACAAAGAAAATTTTTTCCTATCTTGAATATTGTCAAGATCCAAAGAAACGTCCTCCTGTTGGTAGGGTGTGGTAATTAGGAGAGATGGGTGCCAGTTCAGGTGTCGTCCTCGTCACGTGACAATTGTTCAAAATGACGGGATCCATCGTCAAAAGCCCTCGAGCAGCTGAACAGTGCGACATTAATATTCACTCACTCACCCAAAATTCGAAAGGGAAAAGCAGCGTAAAAGGTATTGAATTCTATCGAGATATATTTTGCTGTTTTAAAACAAGAAATTAACTACACGTCAATATTTGGATTGTTTACTAAAGAGTTAAACCATAATTTACCTGATACAGTTCTACAGTACGCGTGGGTTCAGTAAAGTTTTTGTAAAAAGCAATGGAACACATGGAGATCCCCATCCACATAAACAGTTAGGATTAGTTTTTAATTTTGGCGAGATTTAATTAAGCATTGATCAATTTGCCTAGAATATGAGATAATATTTGGGGATTGGTAAGCACTTTTTTACGCACAAACCGGTGTTAGTTCAAAAACCCTTCAATAAGCTTAATTTTTAACATTCTTAAGACGTAGGAGAGAGGGAAACATTCCTCTTCACAAGCGGAAAGTAATCAATGTCGTTAAATTAATTTTCATTGTGTTCTTTAATCCAAAAAGTGTTATAAGAATATCGATACAAAGAGAGTTTTTTTTTTGTTTTGTTTTATGAATAGTTTGTCATAAATTATGGGAGAGGGATACTGAAAACACAGACTGTCGGTGCAAATATGAATTCTAACTTTATTAAGTACTGCACACAACACACAGAGAACCTATTTGCGGATATGTCAATGTTATAACCGTGTGATTAAAAAGTTGAAAAAGATAAATCTTATGAAGGATTCCTCGAATAAAAATGCACACAGAGAAACTAGTTTTGAATTTGTGTGTGTGTGCGTGTGTGTGTGTGTTGATTCTGTAGATCCTTCCATATATACCCCCAGACTCTGAGGACCACCTTCCAAAAGTTATAAAAAATTTAACTGTGAATGGAACTGACATTATTTAGCAAAATTTTGCGATCGATGTCGTTCGAAAGAATGGTTTCAAAACAGTTGTTATTACGTTGATTCCAGGTCTATGTTATAAGATAAATGTTTTTGATTGTTATGTAAAGAGGCGGATGTCTCCGAGAAGTCGCTGAGTTCAATTCCATCAGTTAACGACAAGCGAACTTAACCGCTTTATAGAACTCCTTGGACTGGGTTTGTCGCAGCGCTCAATAGCAACTCGTGTTGGGTACAACGTGAGTACCATCCAACGTTAGGTAAGATGATGGATATTCAGAAAGGTCTACGTGCACGCCAAAGAGGTAGTGGGGCGCACCGGTTACTCCAAGAGGGCACAAACCAGAGTTTTCACCAGTTGGCTATCCGAGCAAGTGATATCAGAGGCCGGTTGCCTCCAGGATCTGTGTCTACCCAAACCATATGCAACAGATTGCATGAAGTACAGTTAGGTGCACCAGCAAAAGAGGTACCGTTGACCTCTAAACACGGGGCTAGACGCCTAGCGTGGTGCATCGTCACCGTACCTGAACCATCTAATGTCATCGGGTATTGTTAATGAATGAATTTCGTTTCTGTTTGTGGAGGAATGACGGCCGTCGACGAATATGACGGTGACGTCACGAACAAACCCCATTTCGCCAAGCATCAAACCAGTTCTACACTGGACTGGTAATGTTTGATCACAGGGCGCTTCTGGTACATTTTGACGACCGTTTGACAGCAGACCATTACATCATACAAGTGTTGTTCTGCCCTTGTTGCAAGGCGCACACAACACGGTATTCCTGCAAGAGAATCCCAGGCCACATGTCACACGATGAACTCTTAACCACCTGGCTGGATTTGACATCCTTCCCTGACTGGCAAACTCTCCAGATCTGAATCCCATTGAATAACTGTGAGTTCTTATTGGACGTTACATGAACCAAGGATCGTTAACGCAAACCCTGGAGGATCTGCTCACAACAGTGGATGTGGCTTGGCAACAGTTACCTCAGCCAATTATTAATGGACTAATTGATTGAAAGCCACGTCGAATGAAAGCTTATGTAGCTGCCGCAGTGGGCACATTAAATACTGAATAAATTGGTTTATAATGAGTTTTTTTCTTATCACTTGCATCTCTACTCACCACTATCGCTCCTGAGATTTGCATGATGCTACGCGCCTTATTTCTGCGTGTTACTTTTAAAGAGAATAGGATATTTAAAGAAATATGTTGATAATAGGATTTTGTGTACAGTATAAATATTTATTGGTCAAATTTAGTTCCCCTGAGGAAAAATGAAGAAGAGAAAATTACGAACTGCTTCGATTTAATTTAATTATACCACAACAGTTTTCGAAGCAAACATTTCATAAAGCTTCTGCATTCATCAGCACAATGTCCAAAACTAATACATTGAAAAGAAAGGTCTGTATTATTTAGTATGTGTTCTGAGGTTTATCATTACAGACTATTTGCTAATGTTTGAAATAATTTTTATTTTAAAAAGATCACGACCTTTTGCGAGAGGGTTGGTATTCAGCAAAACAGGCAATGGTCGGAAATTGCTCGAATTTGTATTAAGACCAGACCATTATTGGACTTTTCCATTATTCCCCTATAGCTGCCAAAACATAAAAAAAAAAAAATCTGGAATAAGAGCATTTTTAAGAAGAATAATTTTTTAAAAGCATCTCTTTGGAAAAGTAATAATTAAAAAGATATATTTTCCTCTACGTGATCCCACGTAGCACTTAATTGTTATTTTAAAAAAATAGTTTTATCATAATTTAAAGTTAATCGCAGTCATACGCCATCTGGTAGAGAATTCATTTATTACAATTAATTCTTCTTCAAATGCAAGAGAAAAAGCACTGAAAGGTAGATCCATTCATAAATTTAATAAAATGTTTATGAGAGAATCCTAAAGATTGGCGTGTTTTCAGAAGAATGGCAAAAATACCTGTATAAAAAAAAGAATTATTAGAATTGGCGACTCCACCTTCACAAAGCGGTAAAATTTAGTAATGCGCGAATCTCCTCAATGAGTCGTCCATTAAGGTTCTTAGATATTAGAAAGTTATACAGATTTTTTTAAGATCTTCTATTTCTGTTTTACCACAATCTCTATCAGAAATTATACCGGCTACATGTAAATATATCCTTGTCTTTTTAAGCGAAAAGTACATGAACACAATCTCATTAATTTTTCAACTGTTTTCCTGTTGGAAATATTTTTCTAATTACGATAAGAAATAGTCTACCATTTCTTTTTTCAATGACTTGGCAGGAATTTGTGAAGAATTCTGTGAAAACTTGGAAATAAATTATTTAAAATTATTTCTAATGTCGGACATCATATCCTCAGACAACAGACTGAAGACATTTTTGTGCATTCCCTCTCTCCTTTCCTTATTGTGTGAACATCGTTTGTACAGTTCAAATCCTTGACTTTACAAATATTTCTCAATCTGTGCTTTCTGACACTTTTCATGAACAAGAGCTTCCATATACAAAACAGTTTGTCAAAGTATACGGTAAACAGCGATTGTTGTGAATGTCCTTATAGACTAAACTAACTAGACTAAATATTCAACTAAAAATATATATATATCAGTTCAGTTCCGATCTGCGTTCCCTCAAATTAACGGTTTTTGGTTCAGTTCCGAATAATATTTTTGTTTTAATTTTATTCTTTTAACTGTACTAAAACTATAATTTTATCACAAACACAAAGTTTAATAATATAATTATATCAAATTTAGAAGATTTCATTCTTTTTTTTTTAAATTTGGTTATCTCTTATCAAAATCGCATTGGAGAGCTAGGTTAATGATTCTGGTTTGTTTATTTAAACAGTTCATACAAACATCTGAGGATGATCGCATGCTGAGATGCGAAAAATATAACTCAAAATGAGATTTTTCTTCAGAAATCATCCATACTTGTAGCTCTTTCAACTGAATTAACACTAGATTTACGGATGTTGGTTATATACCCATTTCTACTGAAGTGAGCCAATTTGACTCACATAAAAAAGTTTTTTGTAAAGAAAATATTTCCAAATAAATTTTAATAAAACATTTATTATTAAAAAATTTATTGAAAACATTTTTTGCGTATAAATTCTGTTTTCGAAATACGTTTCCCACAAACATTTTTATTACATTTAGCACAAAGGTTGTTACATCTATTTCTGTTGCATGATTCTTGAACTTGACAATCCTTCCGTGCCTCAGTAGTATGAATTTTTGCAATTTGAATGGAAGTGTTCTCGACTTCTCTATATTCGCTTCTTAGCTCTTTAGCCAGTTAGAAAATAATATCTTTTCTTGACATTTTGAATTGAGTGGTCTCTTTTTGTTCAATGTTTCCCATAAAGTCCCGTCAGCAACTTTTTCGGCTGAAATTTCATTATCAGAAGATGTATCGATAGCGTCTAAATAAATTTCAGTTTCAAAATCAGAAATAATAATCTTGGATTCTTTTTTTTCGCTAGGAGCTATATACCGAAGATTTTCATCTCCACTGCTTGAAAATTCAACTTTATTGACTTCCGTCTCTGTGGTTCAATTTCGTCATCACATTCGTCTATATTTATTGCATCATCACATTCGTCTATTTTTCCGATTCCTTATCTGATGCGTCCTTTTTACATTTTGATTAGTTTTTTCAATAAAAGAAAATTTTTCTGATTTTTTCCCATAATAGCAATTTTAAATAACCAGATAAATAATTATCAATTGTAATAACTTTTACGAATAAGTTAAAAAATCACGTTTGTGGATCAAATTTTTCTTATAAAAAATGAACTTCATAAAATCATAAATTATATATTATATATTATTTCACTAAAAATGCACTGCCTACACCATGTATATATCGAAATGATAACAGAAGGGGATAATAATGCAGCGGAGTAGCGAAAAAAAGTGACGATGACTCTCACATGCGCACAAATATTGTATGCAAGAAATGCAAAATGAGAAGAGAAACAAATCACGAGCGACTTGATTGTTGTCCAGCCCTGATATGAGCAATAAATTTCATGTGTTATGCGATTCACTGTTAAATCATTCTATGAGTTAAATTGACTCACAACCGTAAAAATAGGTATACCCCATTCGATAATGCGAAATTAAGGGGTCTGCGTGGAAGAGGAATCTACATTTACATATAGTTCAATACTTCACTAAAAACCCAAGTATGTTTTAAGAAATTTTATAAAGCTATACATATATATATATATATATATATATATATATATATAACCGAGTCCATTTGAATTATTAAAAGTTTTATTACTATATATTAGGGGAACCGAAAAGTTATGTCGTTTTTATGCATGTCAATGCTGCTTTACCGCTTATGAGTTCATTGCGTTTTTGAAAGTAGCGCCAGAGACATTTCTAAGTTAACGTGATTTGTTTAGCTGTGAAAATTTAAACCTTAAATTTTCTTTCCCCATTTTAAGTGAAATGGCTAGCCAAACACCAGAAGAGATTCATATCCGCATTGCATGCTTTTGGAGTCTTACAAGGCAGTAATGCAACAGTTGCTACGAAAAATATTTGCGATTTTTACCCAAGTGCCTTAGATGTTCATAAATACCAAAGGTGGTTTTCTAAGTTCAGATTCGGTAATTTCATTTTTTCCGACTCACATCGATCAGGAACACCAACAACTTTAGACAATGACATTATAAATTGCGCAAGTGGAAGTAAATCCGTGTCAGATAATCGAGGAACTGTCGAATGCCCTTAACCAACCTTGGTCGACCCTCCAAGAACTTTTGCAACAGATTGGTAAAATAAACAGAGCAGGTATTTGGGTTGCGCATAATCTGAAGAAAACAGAGCTAACCGATCTACGACGTGCAACTTATTGCTTCAACAGTACAATACAGAACCGTTTTTTCATCGCTTGATCACTGCAGATGAAAAATGGGTTCTGTATGATAATCCAAAACGCAAAAGACAGTGGCTCGCTCCGAATGAACCGCTGCTAAGCCAGGTTTACATCCAAAAAAGGCGCTTTTGTGTGTTTGGTGAGGTATTCGTGGAATCATCCATTTTGAAGTGCTTAAACCTGGAGAAACTGTTAATGCAGACCTTTATTGTGAACAATTAGATCAACAAAATCAGTCATTAATTGAAAAGTATCCAGCGATTATCAATAGAAAAGGCGTTATTTTGCAACACGATAATGCAAGACCGCACTGCGCAAGAAAAACGCTGGAAAAATTAATGAATTGGGGTGGGAGGTATTGCCTCACCCACCATACTCGCCTAACATTGCGCCAACGGATTTCCATTTATTCCGTTCAATGCAATACATCCTAACAAACAAAAAATTTCAAAATTTGGATAATATGAAAAACGCCATCTCCAGATATTTTAAAGAAAAACCAATTGATTTTTATCGATCCGGCATTGAAAATTTGCACACTAGATGGCAAAAGGTTGTTGCCAATGAGTGTGATTACATCATTGACTAAAAAGAAAAACTTGTAAGAAATTTATTTATTCGAATTTACTGTAAGAAAACGACGTAATTTTTCAGTCCCCCTAATATATATATAAAATATAGTAATCAAATTTTTAATGGGTTAAATGGACTCGGCTCGTAAATCTAATGTTAAATATGCTTTATACAAGTATTTTCATGCGAAACTGAAACAGAAAAGCACTAGTGAATATGAAAACAGGAAATCGAGAACAATATATATCCCACATGATAATTATATGGTCGACGTTAAATTAGAAAAAATATCAGTTTTTTTTTTTTTTTTTGCTTTAGTAACAAAATGACTAGATATATATTGAACCGAAATAAACCAATATTTTTTTCGGTTCATTTCTGGCTTTCGTTCCAACCAAAATGACTGTTTTTTCGGTTCATTTCCAGTTCGAAACCCTGCTTAGAAACACGGGATCAGAATTCAGTCTGTTTCCATCTCGGAATTATGATGAAGTAGTTTTTCTCTCAAAGGGAGTTAGCACTTTTTTTCGAATTATTATCCTGACTAATTACGGAATTTACCTCATGTACTCTCGCTATCGAAATGAGGGTAATGGCATCGCTTTTGAGAAAAGAGCGTGGTGAGTGTCCGATTGTTAGAAGGCGGTTTTTTTTTACTGTATTTACTTGTGCATTAATTATATACGCGTTTTCACTCATTAGTTATATACACCTTATTTACAAATATACATCTATAGGGGACCAGCAGATGGCCCATTTTTTCACTGGCCCACTTTATAGCTCTCAAGAGCTCAAATTATTTATACCAAAGATAAAAACTAACTCAAAACTACATATTTTCCTCATAATCTGGACTGTCAATCCCCCCCCCCCTCATGAGACTCGTTGCCTCTTCCACTGACGATACTCGAGAAATAAGTTTCACAGATCGATTCCATTGTTTGAAGTGCGATGCGTAATGTGAATACTTCTGTTAAATCATTTCTCGAGACATTAATTTTTCCTAGCAAAACGGAAAAAAATGTGGCTCGTTGCGATTAAGTCAGCAAATTGGCTAGAGGGGCAACTAAAAATTGCTTTTTTTAATAAAACTTAAATTTAATTTTTACTGTATATCGTTATTCAAATACCAAACAATAGATCAAATTTACGTAGAAATTCCATCATGCTCTCCAAGGTAATGCATTTTTGAGACTTTTGTCGACTTAAATTGCAATAACATTAACTTCTAGCCTCTGTTTTACGACTACACTTCAAAATATTTTTTATCCTCCTGTATTTGAAGGAGGGGGGGGGGGAGACATCAGAATATCCTTTTTACAAAAGATGTTACAAAAAGGTGCAAATCGCGAAAGTTTCATTCGCTAAACATTCATTATGTTCACTATAAACAGTTGAATCATGCATTTAAAAGAAGATAAAATAAATATTTTACGTCACAAAATAGTAATGGATCTTTTTTTCTGTCTGTTACCGTTACAGAAGAAAAGGTTAACTGTGGTTTCTGTGTGCGTGTGTGTTCCAATGCGCAGCTTTGCTCTTAGTGTGTTTATTTTTCCACTCTACGTTTATTCAGAAGTAATTTTTTTTAAAATTTCTAAATATTTAATATTAAATGCAAGAAGAAAGGGGGAGCCGATTTTTTAGTACTCAGACAAAATCGAACTTTTGTGGAGGGAGGTCACGCGTTGGATTTTTCTGTGGAAGCATGGAAATTCCGCTCTCCAAACACACAACACAAACGCACAGAGACCGACCTCATTTATCTTTTGCCATTCCAATAGCCTGCCATATTTGGAATCACATCCGAATAAAGCTTGGGAAAGTGTCATCATTTGATCGAATAATCAAGAAACGGACCTCTCTGTTCCAACTTGAGCACCACAGAAAAATGAGAAATTCCAGGAGCATCGGTTCTTCATTATTCCACACTACGCTACGGTCCAAAGCAATTCGTTACTTTACTCTTCCTGGCAAGCACACAGACGCTACAAGCAGAAGCACGCTACCTGGAAAAGAAATACAAAGAAGACGGGAAAGGGGGAGGGGTCGCCACCCACTTAAAATCTGAATCACTGCAAAGATTGAATCGCCCAACGCAGGAACACGCGAAAGCTCGTTTAAATATGGATGGGTTCTCTCTCCCCGCGAATCCCATCATGCAAATGGTCACGCGAACTCTCTTGGAAGGAGGCAAAAAGCAGCGCAACAAGTTCTTGGGAGGGAAGGCGGGATAATTGAATAAATGGGGTCTTTAGGTGGAGGGAAGGGAATTAAAAAACCACCGGCATCGAAATGAGTTGGAAAAGCGAAAAAATACATTTATTGGCAGAACATGAGAAGAGAGGAGCGAATTCTCTCTCCAAGATCTGGGGCAGAATGCGTTCATGAAGCAATTCCCACTACACAGAGAATTGACTACAAAACCCCGAATATGCGTAGATTGCCATGCCAACTCGCTTCAAGTATTCTGAAATGCAGACCGCGACTTGGGCATTAAATCTATGCTGCAACTGCAGTTTTTTTTTTATCTCTAACCCCCATTGAAGTATAATATAAATTCCCTTTTAATTATATCTAACAATCAAAGCAATAGCATTTTAAAGGCAACATCTTATTCGTATTTATACCAAAAGTTTTTGGCAAAAGAGTAAAAAATAGAAATTGTTCTACAATATGGTCTCACATTTTTCTTTTAGCCCAATGTTGATACAATAGGAGGGATTAAAAAGTAAAGATTGTAATGCTGTTGAAAAAAACAGCATCTAACACCGTCGAAACTAGGAATGCGGAAATCCTCAAATTTGCTTTTCATCAATTCTTCAGATATTTATTGTACGATAGTTGCTTCACGTGACTCAAACTTGAGTGATTCAACAAACCAATTCCTGTAACCGTGGAGGGGGATTGCTCCAAAAAAATGTTTTTCTGCCTTTCAAGATGGCCTCACTTGATTGGATTTAGTGTCTTTGGATTTCAATCAATTTGAAATATAAGTATGTAAGAAAATTGCTGCTTTGTCTAATGTATTCTCTACCCATTTCTAATCTTGATATATGTATGGAAAAGGTTTTGAACTCTTGAGATTTTTTAAGCACGTGAGGTATTTGATTCTGGAAGCCTACTGAGAATATTTGAAGGTGCTTTTGTTATATTTCTTCAATATTCACACCCTGCTATCTGCGTAGTGTGACGCGCGATTTATCGAACCACATGACCCAATACTAGTCATCTATTGTCCAATCCATGCGCTCCTGTGCGAGCTGGGGACGTCTGCTCTCGTTCAAGGCCGACAGTAGAGGCTTTCATACAGGTCATCGGTTACCATAGCCTGTAAGGTGTAATGTACAGAGAACAGATGGTTCAGAGACGTTAAAACAGGTGCTCCTTGATTATGATTCCTCACCATTTGAAGTAGGGTTGCTTTTCTGTTGCACTTCTCAGATATCCTCTCGACCGAGCCTACGGTAGCCCAACGCCTCACGCTGAGACTCGTTCTTCCGCTCAGCAATTCGTTTGCTGCAAACACTAATAACTGCTGCTCTTGAACACTTCATCGGCATTTCGCTGATATCGGTTCCAACGCTTCAAGTACCTATCCTCGTCCCGCGTTTAAACTCAGCTCCGTTCCCCCATTTCTTCACAAGCCAAACAGTGTAATGGATGCTTTATTATCCCTGCATCCCCTTTTAATCTCTTCCTCTAGTGGCAGCAGCTTGAAGTTATGGCCAATCTCCATATAAGTGTCATAATAGTTTCAAATTAAACGTTTTTGTTAAAATCCGTTATTTATATGTACATATATAAAAAAAAAAGATTGGCGTTTTATGACCACCCAATATTTCAATGTTTAAATTGGCAGATAATTACGGTCTTACAATTTGTTTCCTCTCTTAGGGACTCGTCCAGCTTTCACAAAGAAGTTTTCCCTGAGATCAACGCCGTTCATCTCAATTTACAGAGACAATGCTTTTTGCAGGAAAGGGATATCTTTCTGGTTTTCATCCTTTAAATTATGCAAAAAAATGAATAATTTTATGTAATTTTTATTTATTAATGAGAAAAAGAGAAAGCACGGGAAAATGAACGATCGATGAAGACCTGCTAAGAGCACATTTGTTATTAAGGATTTAGATGTTGGAGTTAATTTCATAAAAGAATGAAATTCTTAACTCCAATTTTTCAAGATTTACTTTAATTTTCATATTGAAATTAGTTACTAGACTTGTAGTCTCAAAATGTACGTGTGGGAATGTCATTGTTACGCTATTCTCGAAAAGGTTTTTCTTTTTTTAATGAAATTATCACAATGAATTTTCCCCTCTCTAAAAACAATGTTTGTGGGGGAGCTGGCCTCTTCTACTGTTATTTTACTAAAATCAAACGTTTCGCGACAAAAAACTGGTTCATTCTCTTGAGTTGTGTATAAAATCATTCTTTTTAAAGCGGCATTTTATGGGAAACCAAATATAAATTTTAGACTGCGCTAACAGTAATTATCGCATTATTTATATTACTCAGAGTAAAGAGGGAAGAAAAAAGAAAAAGGGCGATAAAACGTCATTTTAAACTCCTTCTTTTGCTTCAATCGTTTCAGATTTATGCAGAATTCTGATTGGCGGGAAACGCCCGAAGACGCTGTTGCCACCCGGAAACGACAAATTATCTGCAAAGCTCTTCTTCTTAATGAGTTATTAATCTCGCTTTTTTGGGGCGCGCGCCCTTAATTGCGTGGGGCGGCGCTTTTGGAGGGGGAATAACTGAAAGAGTTTGATGAAGCTCCTTATTAATGAGGCGTTTGCCTTCAGGAGAGATTTAAAACGAATCCTTTTTACTTTTTATTTTTCTCGTCTTTTCGAGGCATAAGAACCCGTTCAGTGCTGTGAACCGGTTCATTGGTTTTCGTTCATTTTCTGAAAAAAAAAATAAAGACGGTTTTCATACATTGACTCGAGTTTTAGGGTAAATAAAATCATTTTTATTTGAGTGTTGCTCATGAGATTATCAAAAGCACCAATATTGGTACACAAAATAAAGTTCTATATACAGTGAAAATCTTTTAACATGAAATTGAGGGGATGGAAATATTTTTTCGTACTAAAGGATATTGCAAACTAATAATAATAATATATATTTAACAAAATTAAGTTCAATTAAGTACATTTTATTTACATAGATGTGTTTTTATGTATGTTTTCAATAAAAACCACAATAAAACAAAAACGTTCACAAGAACTTAATGAAATTTAATGTAAAATTTAGTAATACCAAAGTCCTTTCGGATTTCCGTCTTCTGTTTTTGATCAACAACCTTAAGAAACTTCTTCATTGTAAGTAAAATAGTAGTTTGCTTTTATCCTGAGCTCTTTGCAATTGTGCTAAAAAAAAATTCTTATAAAAAGGGGACGTGAGCCTAAATCACTGATTATTCCTCACACTACGATGTACACGCCACTGAAATCCAAAGTCAACTAATGAAAGATGAGATGGTTTTGTGTGATGTTTGTAGTAGTGGAAGGTGAGGGTAGTTTAGGTAAATAAACTTGGCTCGTATTCAAAGCTGTTTCAAAGCCAAGTTAGCCTTCTTTCCTCGAAACATATGAAACCGCCTCTGTTTTATTTCACATCCTTCTTAAATCTCGCCTACGTGGCTGGTGTTTTCCGTATTTTGTTATGCATTTTCTCTTAGGATGAAACTTTTTCCCTTCAGGGAATGGTTTCATCTTAAGATAAAATGCATAAAAATCACTGTATTACTTCGTGTTAACTGATATTTCGTCTTAAGCGTTTTCGAGTTAAGCGTATTTCACTGTATCATTGAACGGGTTTTTTTTTTAGTTCTGATTTGTGTGTATCCAATTTTTATTAAAGCCATTTGTTGTTTTTTAAGATATTTCTTTTCACATGTCAAAATGAAATTTCTAAAATCTGAAATTACTTGCCTCAGGATTCTTTGTTTTAAAAGAATAACGTTGCAAGGAAAGGTGACAGGAAAAATTTGTTAGTAGCATTTAGGAAAAAGAACATTTCACGCGTTCAGAGGCAGAGTCACCTTCGGAGAACTTCATTACTATGAATGCTTTTTTTGGTGAATTGACATTGAAATTTATTTAAAATCATTAAAAAAATTTTATTAAAAATTGTAAATCGTCCAAAATTTTCAATAAATCTGTTTTATCAAATATGTTTCAAATACTATAAGATATATAATTTTAGAGCAATAACCTACACGGACAACCTTGCAAAGCTCCACATTCAGAACTTATTGAGGTAAAAAGAGGGAGGCTTGAATACAGAACAAACCATACCATTACGTCCTTTTTATGAATGGAAAGGAAATATACTAAAGTGACTGACGTCGCTTCCAGCTGTTCGAAAGCAAAGTTACGGTGCATGCTGAGATTCTAGTTTGATTTTTGTTTCAGTAGCTTCCCACACCACACTGAGCAATCAGAGACTGTCCATTCGAGCAGTATGCAATAGTTAAGGAAACTTTCTCACACAGCCCTAGTGCCTAAATTCGTAAATAAATATTGAACTAATCAAGCGATTTTGTTTGGAGTGACACGAATAAAAGGGGAAATGGAAGTAAATCCCGAAAAAATTTGAGTTGAATTCGAATTCATCTAAAATCCTGCAATATTGCTTCACAAGAAGATGAATTTTCTAGATATTTGTTGGCTTAGTAATCGCGTTATTTTAGTAGAAAAAATGTTGATGTTGATGAAATAAACTTCCAGATACTGCAGCTGTAGCTAGGTCATCTAATGTCTTTTAAACTATCCAACTACCCTAAAATTGTGAATTTTGCCAAAAAAATTACAAATTTTTTTTATGATTTTATTTTATAGGTTATTTTATTAGCTTTATAAAAATACCAAGTTTATTATTTTTCGTTCCCTAGAACAAAAACTACAAATGTTTTAGTAAAAGCAGATGAAATTACTTTAAGTAAGATATGTCATACTTTAAAACGCGTTTTAGTCCCGAAATGCGTTTTATCAAAAATGCCCAAACGGGGCCAGCGATTGCAAAAAATTTTTTGAAAATAATTAACTGAAAATCTTTGTGTATGTTCTGTGCAATATTAGAAGTGTTTTAACCTTCAGAATTATGAATCACTGTTTTAGTACAAAATTTACCGTGCCTTATGCTAATATAATGAATGTTTTTTTAGCAGTTTCATATAATAACTAAGATAAAGTGCTCTAGTTTTTGTAAACTTAAAATATCTCTTATCCTGAAGGTTATTTCAAAAATGAATAACATAGCAACACATCATAATTGAAAAATTTAAAATTCGTCCTTTAAACTTTTGGTACATAATGGGCCGCGTTTACGTTATTTTATTTTTTTTATTTGTTTATTTTGGTAAATCTTTACCTGTATTTTCCCATTTTAGCTAATAATTTCTTAATTTTAGCACATTTTTCTTAAAATTTACTTAACACAAATCTAAAAACCACAAAAAAACCATATCTCCATTTTTTCAAAAAAAAAGTTGTTGCAAGTAATCGGAAGATATACTTTATATAAAACACGTTTTACTCAAAATGTGGATTTTCTTTTCTTCAGAAAATGCTCAAATGGGGCCAGCGATTTCTCAAAAAGTTTTGAAAACTAAAATTGTTTGTGTATGTTCTGTATAAGAGAGTAGAAGTATTTTAACCTTCAGATTTATCAAACGCTGTTTTATTACAAAATGTTAATATAATCACTGTTATTTTAAGCAATTTCACATAATAACTAAGCTAAAGTGCCCTAGTGTTTGTAAAAGTTAAAATATCTCTTATCCTGAAAAATTTTCAAAAATTATTAACATAGCAACACATCGGTATCGAAAAATTATAAATTTGTTCATAAACTTTTGGTACAGAATAATTTTGAGTTATGAGTTTTTTTTTTTCTTTTTTTGTAAATTTTACCAATTTTTTTCTAATGTTATAAAAATAATTTTTTATTCTCTTCTTAATTTTAGTATATTTTACTTAAAATGTACTAAACAAATCTAAAAACCACAAAAAAAAAATCCCCATATCTTCATTTTTTAAAAACAAAGTTTTCTCAAGTAGTCGGATAGCTTAAATCAATCGACACTACCGTTGATTTAAACGAAACCGTACATTTTCCAACTGAATTTTTGAATTCTCAAAAAAGACCAGGAATCGTTTATTTTCTGGCGTTTCTTAAATCCCCCTACATTATGCAACGGTGCATGTTTGGTTCTCCAAAGAAACATCGGAAATACTCTTGAAGCACCAATTTTGACTGGAAAGTTTAAATCGTGCTGTTGATACCGATTCCAATGATACCGTCAATACCATTCAAAAGGCTTCAATTCCCGATTCATTTAGCTCTTTCGCGATAATCATAAATAAACCTCAAGATAAAACAATGTCCATTTGTGGCTGGACTTAAAAAATCTCAGTTTTTCTTTTCTTTTCTTTTTTCTTCTTTTTTTTTGTGAAAATTGAAGAAAATTTACATATAGCAAATAAATATTTTATTAAATTATACACTGTCCATTCTAGCCCACTACCTTTTTTCATCTTTCTGTCAATAGTATAATTCTTAGCTCGTTAAATTTTTGCTCTGATACAGGAAGTTTTTGACCTCTTCATTTGAAGTATAGGTTTTACCGTCTTGTAGAGACCGGAATAAATAATAAGAAAAATGTGCCAGATCTGGGGAACAGGCTGTCAAGAGATCCCATTTAAGCTGTAAAAGGTTTTGACGAGTCACCCAACTTGTTCCCCCATTATCTTGGTGAAACACTTCACTTTCTCTGATAATCAATTCTGGCCTTTTTGTTTAAGTGAATCATTCAACTTGCCCGGCTGTTGACACTTCAGAACAAATCATTACAATGTCCGGTAAAAGTAAGTACACTGGTATCCAAAAGTTAAGCATAATTGATAATTATGTGAATAAAGAAGGAACTGTTAATCAGAATAGCGGGAAACGTGATATGCGAGTGTAAAATGGTTATAAAATAAGGAAGCAAATCAAAAGAATGATAATAATTAATTTTATTATCCAAAGTAGCAGTTTGAAAGAAAACTGAGCATAGCAAGGATTCACACTTTAAAGAAAAAATGAAAGAAAACATTAAATAAAATACTGATGCTACAGTTTAATAAGGCGTGGTCACCTCGGACAGCCAGGCACGCTGCACAGCGATTTACCATACTTGCTATGAGATGATGAATGAGTTGTGGGCTCAAACGGCTCCAAGCTTCTTGGAGAGCTCTCTTCAGTTCCGTAACGGAGCTTGGTGGGTGCGAAAGAGCAGCAATTTTTCTCCCGAGCATATCCCATACATGCTCGATAGGATTTAAATCAGGGGAGTTCGCAGGCCACGACAGGCGCTGGATGTTTTCCGTTTCAAGGAAGTCATCCATCAACACCACACGGTGACATGGCGCATTATCATCCATGGATATGAAGTCAGGACCGACAGCACCTCGAAACAAACGAACATAAGGCTCAAGAACTTCGTCTCTGTATCTTTGAGCAGTCACAGACCCCGTGTCAAAGAAATGGAGGTCTGTGCGGCCGTCCATCATGATGTCTGCCCATACCATTACTCCCCTTGATGGAAAATGATGTCTTTCCGTTATGTTTCTTGGTTCAAAACGTGTTCCACGTTCTCTCCATATCGGTTCCCGCCGAGAATCACTACTCAGACTAAACCGGGACTCGTCACTGAACATAACATTGGCCCACTCTCTCACACTCCAATGTTGATGTTTCAAACTCCAGTTCAAACGAGCGCGTTTATGCGCAGACGTCAGGGAAATGCAAACTGCTGGTCTTCTGGCATAAATGCCAGCATGATTGAGTCTCCTGTAAACAGTTTGTCTCGAAATTCGTATTCATGTGGCGACTGTGAGTGCCGAACCCAGTGCTCTGGCAGTACTGCCCCTCTGACGTCACGCACTTATTACCAGCTATCGGTCTTGGCGAGGGGTTGTGACTCTTGGTCGACCTGATACTGATTGTTGGGTAACATCTCCCGTTCTTCGAAACCTCTGCCACAGTCTTGAGATCACAGACTGGTCCACATTCAGAATTCGAGACACTTCGGTTTGTGATCGTGAGGATTCCAGCATTCCACCGATTCTTCCTTTCGTAAACATGTTCAATTGGCGTCTTTGTGCCATCATTCACTTCGTTTGATGGTTAACAACGTTCCTTCGCACAGCAGTTGCACGAAACTTGTCTGAACTGCCTATGCTGCGTGAATCGGTTTCTCCGCGTTCCAACATGCGCTGGTGTTTCGCGCAGGATGTAGTCGACTGAAAAGTTTTGCATAAACCCAATGTTTCTTCCTCACCTAATTAATAATCGCAAGAAATTGGGAATAATTTTACGAATATTTACTCCATGTTTTTCGCATTTAACGATTTATGCTTAACTTTTGGACACCAGTATATATATATATATATATATATATATATATATATATATATATATATATATATTATTCCTTTAAAATCTCACCAGAAAGCACCATTCTTTTTTTTTTTTTTTTTAGGAATATTGGTTTTCGAAATGCTCTGAGCCGGTTCATCAATTTTAATCCATGATCTCTTACTTTTGACATTGTTATAGACAACTCATTTCGTGTCCCCAGTAATGGTTTTATTGACGTTTGACAAGAAAATTATAGGTGTCAACACGACGTCACAAGATTATTTGCGGGAGAACGTGTGGAACCTATATGTCAAGTTTTGAGGTTTAGCCTTTCAAGTAGCCATGAACAGTTGAATTCGATAAATTTAAACTTTCAGTGATCTCACGAGTTGCTATATTTGCCTTTTTGCATCAATTAATGCCTATATGGTGTCTTTATCAGCTTCAATTGGCCTTCCAGAACGTGGTACATCTTCAACATAAAAATTGCCGGATTGAAAATTTTGCAAACTAGTTTTGGCACTGGCTTACTTTTAGTGCATCTTGTGTATACATATCAGCGAATTTATTTCTGGCTTGAACAGCATTTTAAAATTTTCGATAATAAAAAAGCAAAATATACCGAAAAAACTGTTTTTCATTCTCCATATCTGAATGGGCGCCAACGAAAAACTACTGCGTTGATTCAATTGAACTTTTCCCACAACCTAGTCTTGCTATATCAGCTCTCAAAATATATAAGGATTATACGGCTTAAGTATGAAGTTTGGTCGGACATACACAATTAAATTCTCTGCCGGAAAAAAACGAAATTACTTTCCGAACTTTCCAATATATATTATATGTGTGACCCCCCCCCCCCCAACCGTATTTTTTTACTTTTACCACATTCTTTGTCACTGTTCATAATCATTCGCTCCTTCACTGATGTACAATTAAACTTTTTGCAGATTGCTTCAATTCAATTTCGTAATATGCAATCTTTAAGAAATTTTTTTTTTCCTGCTAAATTTGCAAACTATGCTGTTCCGCAAAGAAAAGGATTCTTTACCAGACCCAAAACTAACGCTAACTGTTGAGTCAAAATTACACTCATGTCCAAAATTAAGGTCACTATTTACCGTATTGACAAGAAATTAGACACAGAGATATGTTACAATGTGAGAATATAGGGACATAACATTACAGAAAGGATAATAATTTTAAATTATAATAAAGTTTTTTTTATCAAAAAAAAAAAAAAAAATCATGAATTAGAGGTAAAGCATTTAACTAAAAAAAGAAATCATGAATTAGAGATAAAGCATCTAACTCTGTAAAAGTCTGTCTAATATGGAGTGTGAACCCTGTAAACTGCTGTATAAGCCTCACTAAGAGCAGCCGTACTATTTATGATGGTGTCAATAAGTATCTGTAGCAACAAAGCCCTTTTTTTCCCAAAGCGGGACTTCCATTGCCTGAGGATCCTGGGAGAAGAGCTACGCCGATAAATGTCTTTTCATACACCCTCCCAAACATATTCAATGGAATTGTGGTTCGGAGACATCAAGGATCGAGCCATGCGGTGAATGTCAGCTCCTTCATGAAATTCATCAACAATGTATGAGTTCTGAGTGGCCGCGCATCAAATGTAGTACCGGCCCATAGCACCCAAAAAAACCTCACATATGCTTCCATCCCTATAGCGCTGTGAGTTGACGGATACAAAAACGTGCAGTGGTATACGACTACCATACATTATGCCACGCCACCTTTACCACCAAATCTGTCGATTTTTGTTACGTAGGAAGGATGAAAGCGAGCTCCAATTTCTTTCTAGGTGAAGACTCGGCGAGAATCCCTTTGTCTTGTACATTTCGACTCATTTCTGAAAAGAACACGCCTTCATTCTTGAGGTGTCCACAACTGATGTTTTCAGCTTCACAATATCCGTTCTTTTCTCTTGGATGTAGTCAAAATGACGTACCAGACTGGACGCCGGGCGTAAAGGCTAATCACTGCAAGACATCTGTAGATTGTTTGCCTGGAAATTCATATTCTAGACACAGCAGCAAGGTCACGAGTAAGCTGAGGAGCAGTTGTCCTACTATGTAGTCGAGTGTTTAATACACAGTAGCGATCTAGATGTAACATCCCAAAGGACTTTGGTGTTTGGGGGCTCGAGCAAAATCAGCCATAGTAATTTAAGCACAATTTTATTATCACTTTCACTTAATCACGCCAAACAATTTAAGGGAGAGAAGGCATTAAAATATTAAACCCTGGAGAGGACCCAATCAGTATTAATTTAATAATCATATAAATAAGTGCACTTATCTTACAATTGGAGCGCTCTTTACTCCTTTACTTGGGTTCTTTTTAGATAACTTGCTTATTTATACGAACTCCGGTCGTAATATTATTCACGCTCTAATCTCCCCTTTCAAAAATTATCGCCAATGCAAACACTTAAATAGAAGTTGTCGTTTTCATAAATCTCGTCTTCTTCACCGAGAAAGTTTTTCAACTGAAGTCACAGTTAAAAAGATTAATTTTACCCGAGAGGATAAATGGAAAAATCGTGGATAGACCCGTTACACGTGGTGCAGATGTCGACCATCATCGATCTTCCTGTTGGCAGTACCATTTGTTTGGAATTGATTCCGTAGACGGGAGACCCCTTCAGGCCACTTGTGCCCATCGAGTCACTTCCGCTTGAGACTGCCAGCTTCAAGCCTCCCAACCGGCATTCCATCTCAAGAAATCATCTAAACGATTATGATAAATCACTCTCACACTGCAAACAGACTAACTTGTTCATTTTAATGCAATATTCATAAAACTGGAGGCAAAATTCCCATATGCTTAAACGGTCTCAATCCATGAATTCTGCAAAAACTAACGCTAAACATCTTTTCCTGAACTGAAGGTTAATATTGTGCTACCTATTCTTCATATATAAAATACAAATTCTATTAGTTTTTGTCGGGACAAATTATAATTATGTTTATGACCTTAATTTTGGACATGAGTATAGTTTCACCCAGAGGTTGTATAAAATTTATTAACATTTTAAAGTTTACTTATTCAAGAACGGGAAAACTTTGAATGTAATTTATGTACCATTATTTACCATTTTTATGTATCGATATAATTTATTTCTAATGAAAATCTAATATAATACATAATACAGATAAATACAATAAAAAATGACTTCTTTATACGACTGAATATGTTTTCTGTTTTTTCGTTTCTCATTTTCAAGGAAGATATTTTGTAGTACGTTGTATGTATGCATGGTGTTCGTATGAAAATTGCTCCTTTATGTAAATCATTTGCAACTTTTAGACACATGTAAAGTTGTCAAGTAGGTCCTTCGCAAAAATTATTTTTAAAAATAGGATACATTTACTGTATGTTGTTCCTCGAGAAATTAACATTCTTCGATTTCAACATTCCTTTTATTTTTGCTTCAATACGCAGGATAAATGAGGCTTTTTACAATTAAGGATTAATGAGGGGCTATTTACATAAAGGAACTATTATATGAGCACACGCTCCGTAAGGAGATAAAATATACATTTCTTTTCTTAACGTAAGACACAACTACATTTAGAATATTCCAAAAACAAACTTAACAAAAATTCTGTTGCCAGATTCAAAGGGAATAACTAAACTATTAAATAATATCAAACAGGAAATGTTTAATTTATTAGGAGTGGCATTAGATTTAAAAGGACTGAACTACAATCTCAAATTCTCGAAACCATGTTCCTCTGTGTTTTAAAGGAGCATTATGTGGAGGGGGGGGGGTATAAAAAAGTTTTTATAAAAAGAAGAGAAGCGTCCCCTTTTGATAATTGTAATACTTTCCGTGGCAGGAAGAATATTTTTATTGTTACTTGAAATCAAAACCTTTCCAAGGCTAGAATCTACTCAAGACACTGGAGTAGAATTCGCGTTGGTGTATATTCAAAAAGTATTGAAAATAAATTATCTCAGGGATTGTTGCTTCTTTCGTGCAAATGAACACGTTAAATCTGTCTCACGTTGTTATGGTGTGGAATATCAGCTTAGGTGTCGCTCTTGACCATGGTTCAATTGATGAGGTCTGTCACCAAGAGCCCTCGTGTTACTTCCAAGTGAGATGTTAGTAAAAAAAATCAATCAACCTATTAGAGGGTCCACAAAATTATATTTCCGTCATCTATTACATGAAGTAAAGAATTCCTGATGAAATACAATTGCTAAAATAATTTCATAAAAAAATGTCTTCACAATTGAGAAGCTGCATCATTGTTTCCTATCTTGTCGTGATGTTAAGAGAAAAAACAGTAATCCACTTGATATATTTAATAAAGAGATATATATAATAAAAGAGGCCCACATCTCTACCTACTTAATAACTTTAGGAACATTTACACTTTTATATTATATTAGATTTTTTTTATTATCTTTCCATTAGGCTAAGAGTAAACAGTTCACTCAGAAATTGTGCTTAATTAGTAGCTAATACAAATTAAAAGTTCCTTGAAATTGCATACTGATCACAAAAGCAAAAAGAAAAAAAAAAGAAAGAGAGGGTCTCTCGATTAAAATACATCTCATTGAATATGGTTTCTACAACACATACAGAGTGAACAGAAACTGCCGGTGCAGCTTGAAGGCGCTAAACGAGTCCAAGTGATGTGGAGTCTGACTGCGGTTAGGGAAAAAATTAATTCAGTAGCAACAAGCAACATCTACAAAGAGCGGCTTTCAAATTGACAAAAAAAAAAAAAAAAAAAACTAATCGACCCGTCTGGAAATAAAAATGGAACGAATCAAATTTAAAATCCCTGGAGTGTGGAAGAGAGCTGTTGATTGGCTGTAAAGAAATACAAAGAATCGGTTCATCGAAGGAACGCGCTTCTCTCTCGCTTTAAGAGAACGTTAACTTCGTTTTGGGAAAAACACAGACGAGTGGGGAAGGGGAACGTTTCAAATTGCCTTTTCCGCGAAGGCGGTGCCATAAAAGAGACTTCCCCCGCTCCTCCCGCCCACTTGTTGCCAGCGACAGAAATTGAATTTGCCATTTTATTTTTCGGTGCGTGTTCCCCCTTTTTATTCTACTCTCCTTTATCGCTTTGTTTATCTTCCTCTCGGCTGCCGCCATTTTTAGAATCTCTCTGCATCCCCCCCCCCTTCCTCTTGCCTTTCGGAGGAGATTCTCTTGGTAGATAATTGCTCGCATTTGTGCGCCTTTAATTTAATTTCTCATTGAAGCTCGTTTTCACCTGAGGATGTCAAATATTCTCAACCCCCCCCCTTTTAATCCACGTGCCTCAAAAATCTTTAAAATGGAGTGATTTAGAAGGGTCACGTAACGCCCCTCGAATGTGAACACAGAAATGCCCATTGGCACATTTTTCGAAAGCCTGTATAAGTTGAAATGAGCAGAAAGAGAGTTGCTGTTTAAACCCATTAGGATCTCTTAAACAAAGGAAGTAATGTGGGTGCATCATCAAAGCAGAGTTAAGGATCCATTTGAAAAATTATCACACATCTTAATGAATACACATGCTACAGAATTCTTGTCTGGAGTCCTAAAATTATACAAGGTTAGCTATAATTAGCTATAATTAACCTGCAATACTGTTAATTTGAGATCATTTTTCCAAAACATCACATTCATAAAGATTTTGAAAAAGATGTGATAAAAATTTGCTTTTACGTTTAATTGAATGGCGAGTTATCAAGGTTTGATTCAGTTTGTTGTGAATTGTATTCATAAAATTCCATTAATTTTTTCATAAAAAAAGTGTGTGCTTTTGACTACACAATAGAAGTGAAAAGTTCAAATTTTGTAATGTTATTTCAGGCATTAGTTGGATGAATGAAAAACAAGGCGATATATGTATTGTCATATAAAATTATTTACTCATATGTCTGTACTCATAAAGTAATATTTTTTGCACACAATACACTATTATATCTGTGAATTAATTGTATTCTAAGAAGGGAACAATAGGTTTATGGTAGCTGATATAGGTTGTAAATACTTTATAGATTCAAAGTTATTTAAATATCTGAAAAAAACTCCGTCAAGCGTTGTTCCACACTTCGTCTTGCTTTCACTTGGATCATTTGACATTATTAAATTGAATTTTGATTTTAAAAATAAACTAATGGTTTTAAATTGTCATTTGAAAAATCCCCACTTAAAATCCTAGATAATTCGTTCAGAAGTGCCAATCCGGCTTCTGTGTAGGAAATTAAATTTTTGTGAATGAATTCGATAATTTTCTCTACACTTTGATTTAGTGAAATATAATTAACAACCATTAGAATTATTTGAACATTTTGTGCTCTACATTTCGCTGTATAAATATTTCCTATTCATGACTGATTAAACCCAAATTATTCTGTAGTATTTGATGCTAGATTCATCCTCTATATAGCATAAAAAATAAATTATGAAAGGAAGTGCATGCACAATGAATAAAATACGAATCAAAATAATTGAATATTTAAATAAATAAAACAGGGAAATATAAAAAGCAAAGATTAATTTAATTGGCCTTAAATGTTTTCATTTTTCAATTATCCTTCGGCGTTAAAATTTCTTCACTGCGCTATTTTTAATAATTATTTAAGCATATATTCCCGAATGTAATAAATATTTTTTCAAAAATATGAAAATGCAGGTGTATTATAGCTTATAGAAGAGGGATGAAATGAATGCAAGACATTCCACAATTCATGTAATTCCAGATATGCTTCTGTATGCTTGTAAAGCAAGGTATTGGCAATCAATTTTAAGATATTTTGACTCGAATCTTTTTTGATATTAACAAATTAAAAATAAAATGTTGCTTTGAAATGATTTTCATAACAATATCTTTGGGTATATTTAAACCTCCTCTATCCAAAACACTCAAATATCTTATCCCTTCAACATTTTCTGAATCAAAATTGAGTTTTTTATTTACAAGAAATATGTATCTGTGATCGGATCATTCGAATTTTATGTTATGCACGCAATAACCTGCTATGTACATTAACACTTGTTACTCTTCAACAAAAATATCATGTGATTTGTTTTTAAATTTCTTAAGGATTGTCTTTTTCGAAGTTTATATCAACTGTTCATCTTCTTGGAAACAAAAAACTAAATATGTAAACACACAAAAGGAAAGACTGAGTATTATTCAAAACCGAGGAAAAGCACCCCATCTTTGGTCAAGTGATTTCTTTTTAGGGGTGTGTATGTCGTGGACTATTGAATCTTGACCGACCCTGTCCAAACACGATTTCCGACGAAAGATGAAAAAAGCCGAAAGAGCATTACATTATCAAGCGTGAAGCATCATTCAAGTTCACTTTTCAGCAAAACGCTCCTAAAGAAGTTATCACTTCAAAAATATCTTCAACTCTTCGTTTGCAGGTATTAAAACGTATTAACTACATAACATTTAGTTATGGATCAATATATTTTTTAAAGATTGTTGTTCTTCAGAAAAAAAAACTTATGTTGAAAAAAAAAGGTCTTAACATCTCTTTCCGCAATTTGAAATAGCACTATTGTAAATCGTAAGACTTACTTCAATTGTTGCTTTGAAAACTAACTTTTTTTTTTCATTCTTAATACAGTGCTTTTATTTTGTATCAAGACAAATGTTAAAAAAATAATAATTTTTTTTTTATTTGAAAAACAAACATTTAAGAAACAGAGTTTCTTATTTTATTATACAGCATTAAGGAATAAACAAATAGAGATGCACTCGCACACACATATATCGAAGTAGCTTACCAACAGAAATTCCCAAAGGTATGAAACAAAGTGCATCGTTCGGCGCAGAGAGAGAGAGAGATGAGAAATCTAAGAGTGTGTGAAAGCAAATCCAAATCTAGTATTTAGCCCAGCACGCTGCAGTTTTTCCAGACTTAAGACTAAACAATAAGATTTAAAGCACTAACATATGTGTGTTCAGTTTTGAAATACAAACAGACATGAAAACGTGCTCAGAAATAAAAAGCTAAAATTCCTTTAAATTCGGTAAAACATGCTAGAAACATCAAATGTAAGAGAGATGGATGCATTCATATATAGTAAACATGGCAAGTTTAGGACTGCATAGAACGGGATTAAACATGGTTTAACGACTAGTCAATCTCAACTTTTTCTTATAATACTGAAGTGAAATTCAAATATTTCACAAAGTTTTCAAAAAAATAGTAAATTATTATACTTATTTATACATATCATTATACTAACAGTATTCATTATAAAGATAAATTTTTAATAAAATTAAACGGGTAATTCTATTCTTAACAATGCCTTATCATTTATTATAGATTTAAAGTTTGTTTGATGTCAGTGCAACTTAATTATATGTATACTGTTAAATCGATTAGCATTTATTAATTTAATAGTAAACATTCAATTTGGACAGTTTCTCGAGAATTAAATGAAAAACAGTCTTTAGTAGAAGATGAAGAGAGAAGGGATTCACGCAAAAGTAGCTGAAAACAGATTTCGTAAGACACAGTCGTGCTTGATTGCCGAAAGTCAAAAGCAACTGTAGTTTGAATTTTACTTTTTTTATTTCCAAAATAGTCTGCAAGGATCATAGGCAGATTCTTTTAAAATTTTATTTTAAGCAAACTTTTATCTCCTATTCAGAATTTTGTCCTTTAATCCCATATTTAAAATAAAAATGTGTCCCTCTCAGTTGCATTCTTTCGATTATGGAACGAGAAAAGTGACATATATATATATATATATATATATCACATATCTTAAAATGAGCTTGTATTTTTCCTCGACATTTCTGAATAATTGCTATATATTCACTAGCACAAATAGACGATACTTTATTCTATAGGTTTAAATAATATTTCGTTCCGTCCTGTAATGCTCCTCATGATAGGTGTTTTGTGTATGTGTCATCTAAGTGAAGTATATAAAATTGTCATCCTTTTTGCGTCGAAGATTCTTTTCCTGCTATTTTTTGCAAATTTGACTTTAAAATTGTGATAACGTTTGGTTCCTGCTTACATCTCAACCCTCTTGTCTCCCTGTAAACCCGGCTAGAGGTGTGGGAGAAACAGAATAATCAACAGATATGTTTTCAATCTAATTAATTTATTCATCCTTATTGACAATTATCAAGCAGACACAATACAATTCTAATTAAAGTAGCTGAAATATAATAGAGTGCGGAGGTGAGATTATATAACCGGGGATACTACTACAGACCCTCAACTGAATCTAAGACAGCTTAAATACGCTCAAATACAGCTACGTCGCACACTAATAATTAGCTTCTACTTAATCAAATGCACAGTACCTGAACCTTTAATGCATCGGATCCTACACTGGAAACTTGCAGGCACTCTCTTTGGCTTGATCAAATGACATTGGCTCCACGTTCTGTAATCTTTAATTAATTCCATTGCTTTTCAATCTTCAACTAACGACTAATTCTCAAACTTCATGTTAGCTCCTACTTGCACACATCCAACGTATCAACTTCAGTGTGTCAACTACTCACTTCCTTACTGCCAACTTGCGAAAACCGAACTTATATAATATACCTCATTTACATAAACCACGTTCCCTTACTAGAGGAAGGTTGGTTGAAATAAATACTTACCTTAAAGATATAAGAAGGGATTAGTGGAACCGCGTACAGATCCGTCACAAAATCAATATACATTTGTAAAACAAGTTTCAATTTAGGTAAAGCAAGTATTTTTCTTATCTTCAATATTAATCAAAGAAAAATGCCCGTTTCCTTGCATTAGTCATGCCTAAGAGCAAAAATATGTCCGCAACAGAGTTCAAACACAAGCCGATGCATTTCCAAAATTAAATATTGCTTTTCTGCGCAGAATTTTGGACATAAATTGAGTCTGGACATTTTGTTCTCCTCAATCACGATGCTCACCGCAGAAATGACCGCTTCTCGGGCGAATTCTTTTCTTCTTTAGATTTGGAACGCAACCCCCCTTTTTTCCCCCGGTAAAATTCGTTTTCTGTCGGAAGAGCGGAAAAAAAGGATTCAGGGGAGCTGTTGGAGAGGCGTAGGGGGGGGGGAGCTCCCGGATAAATAAAGCGAACAAAAATGCTCCCGGAATAAAATAAAATAATATGCAGGATTCAATCCCATTAGTGTATAGTGGCAACAAGTTGTATTCTCTGTTTTCTTTCGCTTTTTTATTCTTTTGTTCCCTGAGAGACGGAGGTTTTTTTTCCTGCGCAGCCAATCAACGGAAGGGTAGAGCGTTTTCTTTTTCATTTTCATTTTTTAATTCTCTTCGTTGTGAAGGGTGGTGGGTTGAATTTAAAAGAGACCGGCTGCTAAAACTGCAGGAGCAAAAAAGGAAGGGAAAGGAGGGGGGGGGGGAGAGCCGAGCAAATTCGAAGAAAAAAAAAGAACAGAAAGCTGCAAAAAATAAATAAATAAATGAGCGAAAACCAGTTGTTTGCGATCGGATATTTAACATGTCGGGGAGAAAGGGCCGACTCGTCGAATAAAACCAATAGATCTTGCCTGCGAATAAACAAACATTGATGGGTTCGAGGATCGATACTCGTGACCTCTAGCAACTTCCAATATATATATATATATATATTATATATATATATATGTATGTAAGCCTCAATGATGTGTGGATCCAAACTCAAATAGTTTTTTTCTCGGCAGAAAATTGTTACAGATCCAGAGTTCATTATTCTATTGGCAGAAGCACATTTTGTTCATTAATGTACGAATTTATCTTTATTTACGGATATTTTGTGGATTTCAAGCTTAGGAGATCTTCACGCAATTAACAAGCAGCTCCTTTGGCTGTATATATATATATAAGTATCACATTGGGAGAGACTGTACATGTTTCTATTTTCAGAAATATTATTATTGATTACATACAACGCAGTAAATTTCTAGTTTCAAAAAAATCAGACAAAATTTTAAAAAACTATAAACATTTGACTTAATACTGCTTTATTCAAAAATACCCAATTAATTTATTAATAGTTATATGAGTAAAGAAATTCTATATAGTGAGGATTAAAATTCCATAGTTTATTATTATAAATTTATCATTTTCCTACATAGAGATATAGCTGCCCCCAAAATTCTAATTTTAGATAAAAATTACTTATTCTCTTAGTTTTTTTTTAAATTTAATTTTATTTTTTTTAAATCATATATAATTTTAGTGTCCCTAAGGTAATGGTAGTATGTTTGCAATTTTTTATTTCTATTCCTTTCATACTTTTGCTAAGGGCTACTATTCAGCCATTCCCATGCTTTGAATCTGCATTTGGGTCTAGAATCTAGCAATACCTTGTTTATTGTACTCAGATTTAGAGCGGGCTCTGCATTTTCTACGCAATGCATTTTTGAATGCATTTTTTAGGTAAGTTACCTTTTTTTGTAAAGGATTTAGATATTCTGTCCATTATTTTCAATAGGTTTTTCCTCAGTAGTATTAACAGAAAGGGGGAAGGTTGGCTGGCCACAAAACATGTTCATCCCCACTTTATACAAATTATTCTATATATAAGCTGCCCTAAATCATCAATGTTTATAATACTGTAACATCCATATTTTTACATTTACTTTATTATTTTTTTTTTCATATTTACATTTCTAAAATCTATTGTCTGATTAACTTGCAATTTCAATTTTTTTCAGTTTTGATTAATATTTATTCATCTCTCCCTTAAAGAGAAATTTTGACTATATATATATATATATATATATATATATGTCGTGTTTTCCGAGTCAACACCAGGGCATTTTGTAAAAACGGTTTTTATTCAACGAAACATTTCGGCTACTGATTCTAAGAAACGAACACGCGTTAAATATAAGTAGATTTCCACTTAAGCAGATGTTTCTCAAGTACACTTCTTATTGAAGAGATATATTTGAAAGTTAAGTATGACATACGAAGTAATGAAAATTAATGGTCGGGGATAAAAGTTCTGTTTAGGGCCATTAGTTCTTCAATTAGAAGTGGATAAATTTAATACTTGAAGATGTAACGGAAAATAAAAGTTTAAATGGTATAGGAGATTTAGTTTTAGATCTAATTTAATTATCCTTTTATAGCCTAGTATATGTTAAAATCAAAGCTAAAAACAATTAGATGAAAAGACTTACCATATGAGTACAGCAACAACCATTTTTCCCGCGCGACAGAAAAGAGTATATCAGTAACGCAGAAAATTAGTAAGTTAAATTTAAAAACTTTAAATATTATTTTAAAATTTATAGGAAACAAAAGTACAACCTAGACATATACAATTAATTTTAAATGAAATATATTATTATTAATTCACTTAGCATGTGGTGCCATCTATCTATTAACTGTACAATTAATTAAAAATGCTATTGTTATTTTCATTACTCTTAAACTGATAGGAATATAACTGTAAATAAAATTAGTAGGGTATCCATGTTCAATACAATGTTTAATAAAGTTATTAAAATTTAAATATATTATAAATTTATCACTAACTAATACATTATTACAATTTATTACGATAAATATAATCAAAAATAATATTTCTATATATAGATATAGATAAATTCGAATTCCAGTACAATAAATTTATATATATATATATATATATATATATAGTCTTCTTTTTAATTATTTACTGCTATATATATATATATATATATATTATATATATATATATATATATATTATTCCAGAACTCTCCGTTAAATCGAACAGGTACCCTTTGAGCAAAATACAACACACATATATAAATCTCCACAATAGCACCTGTTCAGATAAATATTGTAGTGGTAATAGTTCAAATCACGTATCCTATGAGGAAAATGAGCAGTTTTAAAGCTCATATTTTATTTCATGGTCTTTATATGGACAATCCATTCTGTCGAGGCTTCTATGGTTTTCAGGTGTATATTCAAATAATCATTCTAGAACTCTTTTAAACTTGGCTCACGGCAGCTAAGTTTGTCACCAAGTTCATCCTACGCACACACACATTCGGCATTTTCCGTAACAATACATTCCATATTACTTCCTCTATGTTGTATAATGTTAAATAAGCTGTTCACTTTACTTGATTTACAGAAAAAAAAATATTAAACATTTCTGAATTTTTCAAAAAATAGACTTTCTTCTATCTGATAATGTTTTTTGAATTTCGTTAAGCTTTTTGATGTGAATCTTAGGTGGCCTTAAAGCTATTCTTGCTTAATGGTAAAGAATAGGATCCAAAATTGGAATATTTTTCAGGTATAAAAAGAGCTGATATATTCTGACTTGACTAACTTGTAAATAATCACTTATTTTATCCGACTTGTTATTTTAATCTGAGGAAATCCCTTTTTTCTGGTGTAATTTGTTTTGCTTTTTATCTCTCCTACCATAATGCTTATTGAGTCTTGATGTGTTAAAAGAAAAAAATACGTATTTATGGAAAACTTTGAAATTTTAAAAATATTACATTCTAAACAGATGTTGGCATTATAATGTTGCAAATTCTCGAGACATTTTCTGTTTGGATATATTCTCCGCATTTAGTTCCGGTCCTCGTACAATGGGTGAGTGATCCTTACAAAGCCACACGAGGGCTATTTGGGACGAACCTCGTAATTTTGAATAATGACCATGTGACTAAGAGGACGCTTGAGGTACTTCCCCCTTTCCTAACTTCCACACAAACGGGAGGACGTTTGAGCCTCGTCAGATTTAACGTGCTTAAAACTTAAAGGTCATGGAGAATCATCCTGGATTCCTACAACCCACCTTAATTTTCTGTTTTTTGCAAAAATTTCTTAATTATTGCACCTTTAGTAAGTTTATTTAATTTTACATTTTTAACACACATTTTTTTATTTTACATTTTTCTCTAATTTTTCCCCACTGCACAAGCTCCTCCCACTTTCCATTTCTGTAACTTTGTATACTCTTTGGGCAGCCAACCTGAGTCTGTATCCTCACCCACCATCGACCAATCTGAGAGCAACCTCTCAGACGGGTCGATTCAGCCTCACTCATGCCAAAATTTTCATCAACATCCCGTCCAGAAGAAAAACTATAAGCCACGCCTCCCGGATCTACATGCAAAACCAATCGCCCTACATGCCACTCCGCAGACTGTGAAACACCAACACACGCCGTCTCCTTCATCAAAGACCAGTAACGTCTTAAGGCATGGGCCTCACCCTCGGTGAGGGCCTCGTATCGTTCTGACTCATCCTTTATAATATCGTGATCTGAATAATTTTAATATTCGAATATTATTCAGGAACATATTCTCTTAAAAACAAGGAATTTCAAACTACATGTTAATTGGCATTAGTGGCATGACCGTTGTCCATGCTAAGCCTCCATAAATGATCAGTCAAATCATATAGTCGAAATACTGCTTCAGTCGAGCTGGTTTGCTTCGAGGTTAGTGAGACTGTGAATTATGCACATTTATTGGTTTTAAATTAACATTTGTGTGAGTATTTAACAATGAATGCTGTACATTGTATAACTCAAAGGTCGCAGGTAGGGCTAGCTCTTAAACAGGGGCCCAAGACTTGAAAAAGTCTTAAAACGTCCCTGTCAAAAGCTTTCTTGATATGGATTGAGGATTGTTTCGCTCACCAGATACCCACGGATAAACTACCATAAATTTACTGGGCAAAAGCCTCCTCAACAAGGCGGGGTTTTACCAGCACTAGGCTCGAATTCATAATACACCACAGCTACGAGCCCATGTCCTCGACCACGACCACCACACATTTCGAGAAAACAGCCTTCAAGAAAAATGGGGAGAACATTTTTTTAAAAAAATATTACGTCTTTCAGATATTTAAACTAAGCATCTAAATGGAAATAAGTTAGTTATAGAAATATCGATTTACGTTTAAATAGAGCTACTTTCGGCATTTATTGCAGTTCTTCTCCAACTTTCAGTACTTTATTTATTTTTACAAACACTACAATAGCAATAAGGCCTTTAGTGACCGTGCTCTCCTATACTTTTCGGCAGTTGAATTAAAACTAATTAGTGCAGGGCACGTGACCAAATGTTCAGTTGTCATAGTCTGACTTGAATCACACATTGTACAGTCCGGGGAGTCAGTGATACACTTTCAATGTTTACGGCCCAATTTTCAATCATAATTGGGTTATACAATGTAATTTATACAATAACAATGTTTTGAATTCTATAATAATATACTTTGACGCTAAAGCTATTATACGGCTTTAATTATGAACCGCACAAATTATATACCAATATAAGTATTAAATTTTGTGTATATTATTATATACTACAATCCTATGGAGTCACAAGTAGTTATTAAACTTGTTCTTAACTTAGTACTGTTAAATTAATTATCAAAAACATTGTGTGAAGTACTGATACATTTATAAAAGAGTGTTGTATCAGTGTAAATGTGTATTTTATTTTTCTTATGTCAGAATGTATTTTGTTTTGCTTCCTTTCAGTAAGTCCATAAATTTTTTTAAAATAATTTTTTGTTTTCAACTTTTGAATATGCCTGCGCCCCCCTATTTAGGGTTATCACGCATTTCAAAGGGGGCGCCCACCTCCCCCAGTTTGAGAAATGTTGATTAATTTTATGGGAATGGGATGGTTGAACCTTTTTTTTTTTAAATAAAATACGACACATCATTTTAGTTTTTCACTCGAAGATCGCTAGAATATTTCATGGAAGAGAAATACGTTACATGAAAGGATCTTGAAAAATGTAGATTGACGGAGAAAAATACATATTGGCTTGTAGACGCTCTATCCACACTCTCCATAGCTTTTCGTATTTCTGTAAGAAAGAAATCACAAAAGTGTTCGCTTTTATTAAATCCTCTTGCGTTAGGAACATTTCCTGCACGTGTTATAATACGTAAGATGACATCTGCGATCCCTAAAACATTTTCCAAGACCCAATAGATTCCCCCTCCCCCCATCTTCATTTGCCTCCAATAAAAATCGACTCTTATAAGTTTTTTCAATGCAGATATTTCCTTGGATGATTAAAAAAAAATCAATGTATAGAGAACGGAATGCAGTAAGGAAAATGAATTTTACTATTCTCTATTTTTTTGGAACACAAAACCTTTTCGATGGATCCAGCAAAAATAGCTTGCATATATGTCGATTAAATAACTCTTTCTGTAGTCAATTATTTTTCATTAGTAGCCTTACACACACACAAATTCGATCGTAATATCTCTTCAGACAGAAATGTTAATTTTTTTTCCTTTTAGTATAAAACTCGATTTAATCTCATACTAAGCCATTGCTAAAATGGAAAGAGCAGTCCAAATATACTGCGATTTTGGAGTCGATCTCTTGGCTCCTCACAATGCTTTTGAACATTGTCTCTCGTAGAGTAACAGCCAGATGAAATGTTCTAAAATAAAGCCCATTCTAATAACATGTTTGTTGAACTAAAACCAATTTCTGATAAAGCCAAACTGTAATTGCAGGAAAATCCTTATTCAATATTGAAATCCATTTTCGTTAATAAAAAAAAAGTGAACTAAAAAAAAAATTATTTTTTTGTCCTTTCGAGATTTTTGGTTTGAGAAGTAGGAGTGTCGTGTAATGAAATGCGAGTTAGAGCAAGACCTGTGCAGTTTTTTAACAGGAGAAGCTGCCATTTTGTATTGTTTTCCAAGTAAATTGGACTTCTTCCTGAACTTCAAAAGCGAACACAATATCCAGAATTATTTAAAAATAGAAGAATTATCTGCTTCTGTTTCCTCCCTCTTCTCGAATTTACCGTAGTGGGTCCCTGTGGGAGCTACATGAGAATGATCTGTTTAATCATGTCCCCTCCAAAAAAGATGATAAAAAGATCGTTAATTTCCGAGAGAGCAATTTTCGAGAACTCATACAAAGTGCTCGAGCAGCTGAATAGTTCGACGTTAATATTCACTCTCGCCCGAGAACTCACAAGTGCTCCTCAATTTTTGCTCATTTGTTTCATTCTTTTTGACTAATTATGTTTATAAACACATTAGTATCATGTGAAATTTAGTAAAGTCAATAGAGGTTTCAGAAAATGTCCCAAGTTACGTAGTAAGGTAAAAGTTTGTGATGTGACTCTCAAAAATAACTTTTGAAACGAAACGACTACACATTGCTAAATCAGAGATCTGGGATATCTATGAGACCTATTGTGTTATTTTATATTTAAATGCTGATACTTTATAGCAGCGACCCCTTTCATAGTTTCTTAAAGAAAAATATTGGTTTCCCTTCAAAATGCCTTCTGACACCGATAGCTTTGAAACGGCCCCCTCAAATTAGTCTGCCTAACTAAGAGTTCCGCATCGAGAGATTGTGACTCGAAACTCAACTCTACGATAGGAGAAGTCGACAGGACACTAAACACTGGGAAGTAATTACAAGCACACATAATCAATTTAAATGTTCATTTAATTTTAAGCCTATTTAAGCCTATGCGAGGACGAACACCTAGGTTAAATAATCCCAATATACTTTTCTATAAACTTTAAAACATTAACAGGCACTCTGAATCTGAGTTGCCCCTTTTGGACAACCAACTCTATGAAATTTGCTCAGATCCCTACAGAGATCGCTCTCAAAGCAAGCCTGAATTTAATCAAGGAATTACCAACTATCGCTTGAACTGGAAGGGAAAATCTCTGCAAATTAACTGCTGTATCTCTCTCTGTCTCTCTCGTTGATTTTTTAGACATTAGAGCTAATCTACCAATCTTCGTTCCTTTGTTGAGAGGATTCAGTTAAAATTTCAATAAATAAAAAATATTTGCACAGCATGGATGTTTGGAAAGTGGCATGGCACTTAACTGTTGCTCAAGTTAAGAAAGTCCGTCGCCGATAGCCTTCGAGCTGTTTCAAAGTGTGACATTACTAAACAATCTATATACCTAAATCTTGCATTTGTTCCATGTCTTTTTAACTTTAATAAAAAAATCTTATCAATTTTATATCTCCCCCCCCCCTTTGTGGAATTAGCTATTTTTAAAGCGAATTGTATAATGCCGTTACAATGAATCTTCGATTTAAAAAACTATTTTAAGATAAATTTATTGATTTTTGGAATCATTACTGCATAAATAATAAATAGGGCCATGAGGTGTTTCAAAGCAACATAATCAGTCGTACCAATTACGTGCCAATGCAGTTAAAAGCATTTTTCAAACTACGATAAACAGTGGAAAGGTTTACTGCTCAGTCTTTCGGTAAATGAATAAAAAGTTTTAGGGAATTTAAGCCCTCAAATGACTTTTCTGCAGGCTATTAACTAATAATTACCAGCCCCATATACATCAGTAATGAACTTCATAAAATTTTTATGTATTATCTTATACAGTGCACGCGCAGCTGTAATGTCATACATCTCTTACATCAACAGCATCTTGTGATAATGTCAGTTATATAATATTTTGTACTACATTTTTCCTTTAAAAAAGTTAACTTTTTGATGTGAACTATTTACAAAACTCAATAAATTAAAGTCTGAAAACTTTAAACATTAAATTTGCTTATAGTTCATAACTAAACATTAATCAGATTCTACCATTGAAAATAAGCAAGTTAATTAATTCTAATATTACGTGACGCTTTAACACCGCACTTATAGCCCTACTCATGCCCCTCTTCAGCAATTAGAAAATTGGGCCATTATGTAATGTCGGCAATAGACGATGCCACGGGAAAAAACAACTTTACGCATAACATATAAAGCCTCATGGTCTTCAGTGGGCTAAAAAGTCCTGCAGGAAATTCCAGGTGAGACAGAGAATTACAAGAATGTTTCCAACACTTTTTTTACATAAAATTTAATTTGGGGGAAGGCTAAATCTTGCCATCATCTAAAGTTTGTTTTGATTTTGTGTTCTATTTTAACACACATTAATACTGCTTCATTTTAAAAACTTTGGTGAAACCTCTGGCCACACAAAATATAACACCCAGAAGGACCAGAGATATCATAGTGAAATTTATTTGGTAGGTAATATGCTGTATAAAGATCAAACCATTAAATTAACAGCCTCTTGTGACGTGTGGAGGATGACAAAATCAGTAGTTAGTGTAACTGTTATTTTTGACTATAATCACTGCCACACGCCTCGGCAAAGTATCAAAGAGGCTTTGGATGTATCCTTTGAGCACAGCGGTCCATGCAACCTCCACATATTCCCAAAGATGACCTGGTGTAGCAGCGGGTGGTGTATTTCGGGCCAGTCGTTGTACCACACATTTTCGATAGGTGAGAGATCGGGAGAACAAGCAGGCCAAGGAAGCAATTCAATCTGATAGGTAAAAAACTCTTGAACATCGTGTTCCACGTGTGGTCACACATTATCCTCTTGGAATAGGGCTGAGGGCAAGTGCTGAATGTATGGGAGGACTACTACTCGATGTCTTCCATGAGGCATAAACAAATAGCTCACGCAAAAGAAACGCACGAAAAAACGATTACCTTACTTCAAATCGCCAATATGTTCTCCCCTTATATAGCAGTTGCGGGTGGTACTACGGTCGCCCGTGATGTGTGTCTGCGTTATAATGCTAATGATTTGCATATATTATCACCGTCAATGCAGGGAGTAAATTTCACATGGTTTGCATGCGTCTTTCAGGGTGTTGCCTTTTGCGTGACCAGCAGTGTATTTTGCGAAAGATGTTTACACGTATTTACAAACAAGTCATCATCCAATGTTATGCAAATTTAATAATGTGTCCACAACGCCCTGAAACTATGTAAAAAAGCGTCTTTCGGGATGGGCAGTGATATGCGTTTTTACTGTCGCATCAAAAGCAAGGAGAAGGCTATTAGTGATTCAAACCACTGCCAAGTACGAAGAGACACCTGAAACTGGCACCCAAATTTCCAAACTTCTACACCACGCTAACGTGAACTTTGAGACTCGACAGACTTAGCCTGTATCAGCGCCTTCACACGGTGGTAACAGAACTAGACAACACGCGCTCTACTGCCGCCGCCACTTGTTTACAAGACAGCGTGAAACAACAGAAAAGAAAATGTTGATTCAACCCCATTCGTAGTGGAAGTGCAACGTCTTCTTCAGCCGACTAATCGTGATTCCACATCAAGCCCTTCCTGGGAAGACACAGTACTGAATGATTTATCTCAATATTTATATTAAAAGTTGATAAAAAATAAAGTAACATAATTAGTTTTCTGTTAAAAAAATGCGCCGTTAGGAAACCATTAAAGGAATAAAAAGGGGGATGCGATCTTTCATTATTTCAATGAGAAAATTAATCCCTACTTTATATACCTTTGAAAGATTTTCTATGTGTAAATGACTGAAAGGAGTAACATCGTATTTAATCCTATTCACGATAGATTCAACGTGTATCAAACTCTCTACACGTCAGGTCTGCAATGGCACCAGGATTCAAACTCAGCCACGAGTTCGTGACCGTGACTTCTGGACATGCTCAGCTGCGATGTGTTGAATTTCAACCGTCAATATTTGTCTAGCACGAAACCACCGATACCACTCGTACGCATTTCAAATGAACAATATCTTGATCTAAAATATTAGATGGCAATAATTTTCTAACTTTTAAAGCTCAAAACAAAATCACAGGTTGATCCCTTTTACTTTTTGCAAAGCCATTGCACTATGGTTGCTTTACTTACTTAAGCGTACGAAAAAAAAAATTTCCAAAGGGGCTACATTTTAGAATTTTTGCAGACGTTCCCAAGCCATTTCATGGTGACGCCATCTAGTGGCGGCCTTCTTACCAAATTTGGACGCTTGAATTTATTTTTTAATTCAAGCTCTCGTCGGATGCTAAATAGGACCATGATTTAATTTTGCTGAGAGTCCCAAAGCGAAATTGATATTCAAGGGATCTTTTACATGCCACATAATCATGTGACATGCGTGCCTACGATTTTCACATCCAGAAAATCTGTCGACTCTAAGCCGGGATGGAACCCGCAACCTTGGGCTTACGAAGTGGGTCTACTTCTTAAAGTCTAAACAAAACACTGTTTGTCGAAATTGCTTGAGCAACTGCACGCATGCTTTGCAAGCGAATTTTTTTGCGTATATCAACCGTGCGAAGATCATTTTTACCGAACTTTTTGAACGTAAGTAATGTGTATAACTCTACCTAAGAATTCAGGGTGCTTCTGAGTAGTATAGGAATTGATTAAAGAGAATGGAAATATTTTTTATACAGATTCTTCCTTAATTGCACTTTTCACTCCTGAACTAGAGCATTGGTTTGAATGCTGCTAAATGTATCTACGAGGGAAAATGAAGAGCTCGATTAAAGGAAGTGTTCTACAATTTTCTAAGTATTTGAATATTTGTAATTTGATTTTTAGATGAAAGCAACTGTTAGCAGAGAGAAAGTTTCAGTTAGTAGAATCTCGTCTGGGAATAATAGGATGACGAAGGCATACAATTAAAAATATTCATAAATAATGGGTGAAAAATAAAATATATCTTTTATCAGATTAATATATTTGGTTTCTTTTTTACGTTTTAAATAAAATAAAAAGATGATTTTAAAACTTATGTGATAAATGTAACAACATTAATCCCCTCCGGGTTTTCTTAGATAGGTCAAAGTAAAGTATTGTTTAATAAAATAATATTGATTCCACCTTTTTATATCCCCTTTCGAGAATTCTTCAAAATTGAAATGAATTTCTATGAAGAGAGAGCAGAACGACCGTTTTCCAAATATTTGAACGGGCCTATCAAAACACTCGTTTTCGTGCGAGTCGGGTGAATGAAAACATCCGTCTTATTCCACTGTCAATATTTCCCTTTTTCGTCGCCATTCCGAACAATAAGAACAAAAAGAAATAATTGCTTTCTGTTTGCATAAAGAAAAATTAAAAGGAAAAAACCTTTTCTTTTTTTTAGCTGTGACTGCTCGTTAAGTTACAAACGTCGTAAATGAAACCCTTCCAGATGTGATTAAGCAAAAGGAAAAAATAGGAAAGAGAATAACAAAAGGAAAAAATGACGTTTTAGCTGCGAGAAACTCTTTCAGATAAAAGGGAAGAAAATTTCTCTCTCTCTTAAAAAATAACGCACTTCTCCGAAATTTAGAAAAAGGAAAAATCTTCCGTCTCAGAACTAGAATAGCAGTGGCGTGGAAGCAGCTAAAGGAAATGAAATGAGCAGGAGGATTATATATGTATATATATATATATATATAACTCGGAAGGGCAACATGGCGCATCAACAGTTGGAAGGAGAAAATGGCTGGAAAAAACGTTCCATTTCTGCTAATGACGCCTCGTAACGATTTTCCATTGCGGAATAAGGCACGCCTTCAATCTAATAAACGTAGTTTTTTTAATGATCAAGTTTTTCGTACAAAAAAGTGTTTCAAGAGAAGAAGATAAATCCCTGGATTAAAAAATGCGATATTTTTAAAAAAAAAAAACGGGGAAAGAGAATGAAGACAAGACTCTGTGCTCTCGAGAAAAGTAATCTTTTTTTAAGAAAATGGCATTGAGTGCCAAGAATCCATTTAGCTGAGAGTTATTCCCCCCCCCCTTCTCTTCCTTTTCTTTTCTCTAATCAAAAAATCCTTCTGAACATTTTTCGAAACTGCTGCATTATTTTGTTATATTTTGAAGAGATTTTAAATTTCTGACTCATTTGCCACTCTTTGAATGTAAGTAGAGAAAGTTATCGGTCAAATTGCATCATGATCAAAAAGGCATATTTTCAAAAATTCTGAAAAATTTTTTGTCGTGAAAAATGTGTGAATGAAAGCGTTATTTCATCGAGCTTTCAAGGCCCGGAGAGTACAGTTTGATGAAATAACCTAAAAGTTAAGCAAAGTTAGTTAAATTAGATGTAACAGGGACAAGTTTATTCTTAATTTAGTTTTAAATGAAATCTACTCGGCTATATAAATCTGTTTTATTCCTTCCATAGAGAGAGTCCGTATTTAGTTTTTAAAGTTATTTATGCAAGTTTGTAAATATTTTTGTAAGTAGCAGCATTGGCAGTAATCTAAAGGAGAAATTAGTTTTGTGAATTTCCTATTGAGGAAAAGCCACCTTTGTGGTAATGGAATTAACTTACTGTAAAATTATTTTTTTTCTTCACCATTTCCAAAATTCCTCTTTTTGTAAGATAAAGTAATTGTGCTGACTTCAAATAGGGACTTATGTTGTTGTTTCATCATGAATGATCAATTGGTGTGAAATCACTTAATCGAATGAAAAGAACTGTTCTTGTCCTAAAGGTCCTAAAGGCGAATGCATAGAATTTTTCAATAATAGAATTCTGTATATTACAAAATTGTTCGAATTAATTATATGATAATTTCCCCAAAAATAATCAAATTTTCTCTATTTTTGATACATCGAAAACATTCTTAAACGTAATCCATTAATAAGAACATTAATAAGAACATTAAGAAGAATTAATAAGAATATCTTGGTTGTATAGTGTCAGTGCCGTGTGATAAAGGACCCATTTCTCAGAATTCAAAAGCATTCTGAAGGATTTTGTTAAAACATCGTTCTTAAAACCTGAGTTCGGTAAGGGATTGCACCTCCCATAGGAGTCTTCAACTGAAAAACGTTTTAGCATTTACTTAATGAAATATTATAATGCCTTTTATTTAGTCTTTATCTGGTGCGGACGATCTAACATTTAGATTTTATTGTGTCTCTATGCTTAGATATAATTGAATTTTGTAGCCTATTTATTTTTCATTTTAAAGCGAAAATCAATTTTCAGGACATGAGAAGTGGGGTTAAGCATTTTCCTGCATACATGTGTAGTGTAGAAACATTGTTGCTTATCATTCGCGAGACATCCAATGACATTCCGATTTGAATAAAAGTTGCCTCACACGAGTTTCCTGTTCTGGCAGGATCACTTGTATTTCCATTATGTGCAATTGATTCTGTTTTCATTTCTCGCAGGGTACCTGTACGATGTGCATCCGACATCAGACTACATTCAAGAGCCTGCGGCTGCCACACCACCCAAGTCATGTGATCATCATCACGGCACTCCATGGATCTCTTTCGACGATTCATCTTCTTCGGACTCCACCTCTTTCAAGAAAGAAACTCCTCCCCCAGAAGAAGAGGAGGAAGAAGAGGAAGAGGAGGAAGAAGAAGACGAAGAGGAGGAAGAAGAGGAAGAGGAGGAACCGACCTCGGACTCTTCCTCTTGGAGTATCACGGTCGCTCCTTTTCCATTCGATGGTCGCACAGGTCGTCGAAAGTCCACATCCACAGCCAACCGTCAACGTCATACGTGCGCAGAGTGCGGTAAGCAGTACGCCACCTCCTCCAACTTATCCCGTCACAAGCAGACGCATCGCAGCCCTGACTCACAACTAGCCAAGAAGTGCCCGACATGCGGCAAGGTGTACGTGTCCATGCCAGCACTCTCCATGCACGTGCTCACGCACACGCTGAGTCACAAATGTGGCGTGTGCGGCAAAGCATTCTCCCGGCCCTGGTTGCTGCAGGGGCACATGCGCTCTCACACAGGAGAGAAGCCCTTCGGCTGTGGGCGCTGTGGCAAAGCCTTCGCCGACCGCTCCAATCTGCGTGCCCACGTGCAGACTCATTCCGGCATGAAGCTCCACCGCTGCAGGAGATGCAGGAAGGGCTTCGCCCTCAAGTCTTACCTCCACAAACATTTCGAGTCGTCGTGCTATCGTCTAGAGGGGCTAGTCGAAGAGGACGACGACGAAGAGTCCTAAATCAATGATTCATTCACCCCCAGAATTAAGCATGGAATGTAGGTTAGCTGTGTCGCTTGGCATAAACCAAACTTATTTTCTTCTCTCTTTCGGAGAACCGTTTTGTGAAACAGAGACCACCCATCAGAATCATTTCGTATTCGAGGGACTACTCTCTGCAGACATTGTTCAAGCTTACCATTTGTTTTCATCTCTCACCTGCCCAATGATCTGATCCTCCAAAGCACTGGTTGGAGGTGGGGAGTGAGTTGTCGTTAAAATAGTCTTAGTGAGAGGAGAAATTCTCTACAGAGATCTCCAATATATTTAAGTTGAGTCTACAGTACAGATGTAGAACTGCAGGAGCGAAAGTCATGGGTCTGGGAGGTAAAGGCTACTGAACAATCCTAGATATTTTCTTCTACGTGTTCTCAGTCAACTTTTCCATTTCCGAGAATTGGGGCTCTGTATGAGATTTTTATGCATAAGGTTATGAATACATCAACTCGAGGAAATAATTGAGTGTAAAAGAAAGAAGGCTGTAGTAAAACGTGGTATTGCTTGAGCCTATATAAGTAGTCATATTGATTACTTTTCTTTTCAAAAAAGAATTTTTTTTAGAAAGTAAAGACTCAATGATGCATAGAATCGCACATAAAATGAGTTTCAAGTTTTATTTTATTGTCTCTAAAATACTTGCCGAACCAGAACATGAAGAGCAGGGAAAACAAGACATTTTTAATTGCTTCGCAAAAAAGACAATTTTTTAAAGAAATCAAGATTTCTTTCCGTTCGAAGGGAATGCTTTGTACCCAAAGAACGCCTCTCAGTCTTCGATCTGTGATGAAAAACTGTTTATTCGGAGGCGGGGATGGCGTACGTGATGATCACAGCAATAATTATATTCAGCAGCAATAAAACGTGGTTGGAGTGGAGAACGAGAAAAACATGTCGGTAGAGTTAGAGAGTCGGTGGATTTTGTAGAGGCTATGTTTTAGGCCGGAACACATATCATTGGACTAAATTTGACAAAAATTCTTTGTATCGCATTAAGGTTTGAAAATAGAAAAGCAACGCACGGATTTCCTCAATTTTTTGAACCTATTATTTTTCTTATTTTAAATCAGGTCTTTGTATCACTGTCGATTTTGTTTTTGAATGAGTTACTTCTTCAACGCTTTAGCATAACCATTTTGATAACTTAATTTTGACTTCAGTTTTTGATACCATGACAAAGTGAATAGGAAAGAAAGAATATAAATGGTATGAGCACAACTGACGTCTAAAAAAACGCAGATACCTACAGAGTTTTTAAAAGAAAAAATGTAATTCTCTTTAATCATAAGAAAGATTCAAAATTTTTTCCTTTATAAACATTTCACTATAAAGCAGGAGCAATACTATTTCACGAACTGATATTGAAACGATTTGAACACCATTTGTTTCGTTTCATGAGGATATGGGAGAAAGAAAAGTAAACGATTTCACCTTCTGGTGGAAGCATTTATGCGTTAAGGACATAAAAAAGGAAGAGCTCGTTTCCTGAATGCCGCAGCTTCGAAGTCCACCGACTCGCCTCAAGGTGTAACTAAAGCAATAATTCTTTGTGGAGGCGCCGCTAGCAATACATCTGTGTCTTCGTCCACCCCAAATGTGTTGTCGTTTGAATGAGAAAGGTGCCCTTAGGGCTAGTAGAATTCTTTTTCTCTCTTTCGCTCTCATGGTAGGTTTTATTTTATGTGAAAAAACAATTGGAAAATTTATACACGCACAAAGGTGCGCTCGAACAGGGAATTTTAATGAATACTATAAAAAACGAAGAAAAATGTCAAAACTCAGGTTCAGTTTTAAATTACGATTCAGTAGAGTACATTTTTTAGATGTTTTTTGCTGTGTTTATTTCATACAAGTGGAAGAAAAAAACACCCCAAAAACAACTATTTAAACTAAAGTTTTCGTTTCATACTTCAGAGACTTCCAATGGTAGCTCGGTTCCAACATTTAAATAACCATTTGAGATCTCCGCTGCATTAAAAATGTTATTGATTTAGTTTCTTAAGTGTAACAAAAAGATTTCTACAAAAATTTTCACTGTATCCAGAACATGATCTCAAGCTATTGTTGTGTCAAAAATATGCCATAGCTTTAGCCCCGTTAATTAATTAATAATCATTTAGATAAAATTATCTTTGGTTCTAAAGTGATGTCTATAATATTTTTCTTTTTGGAAACCTATCTCTATTGTCATTTCGAAAGACGCTTTGATTCTTTTTAGTCATTAAATTTCTTATTGTTTTATTTTGTGCACGAAGCATGCATTTACTTTTTATTATACTTCTACTGTCTTAAATACAATTTGTAGCTATTGTTTCCTTTGTCTAGAAATAACTAATCTAGAAAAGCAGTTTTTCAATGAGATCAACATTTTGAATTTATTTTCAGCACGAGACCTTCTCTCTCTTCGAAAGCAATGAGAATTTTCAACAAAATGGAACTCAAAGACTCGGGGTATTTTGAGAAGCACTAGAATTTAAATTATGGAAGTCTCTGGTGTTAACTTTCTTTTCAAATCGTTCCATTTGTGAACAATCGAATCAAAACATCTCATTCTCAATTAAGTCACTGGTACAAAATTAGTGAAACGTAGAATTTCTTTTAAATCTTTAAACATGCTTTTCTTATAGAGACGACATGTACCTTTACTTGAAACGGAATAGAACAGACTATTTTTGTATATATATATATCTATTATACTTACTACTTTCATTAGAACAGGCGCATGGTGGAAAAGCCCTCCCTTTCAAAGTTTCTGCTTTCAGGTGCTCTTCATTCTCTTTCTACTTCTTTTTTTTTTAAACCTATGCATTTTATTGTTTGTTATAGTAGTAGTACTTTTACGTTAATAAAAAATAAAATATTAAACTGTAGATTTGAAATGAACTGTTTTACAGACAGAGGTTGGTTATAATCGGAATTTCCTACTTCCCTCTCTAAATCTAGGACAAGATTTTCTCAAAATAATAACAATGAATAGTGTAAGAGCTATGGGCTCAATTTACAGCCGTTTGAACGTTCAACTGAAGAAATCATCTTAACCGAAAAAAATTTCAGCATGTGTCTGCTTCATGGATGAAAAAAATGCATAAAGCTGTTCCACAGATTCTACTAAAATTTTACCCATTGTATCCACCAAGTCATTCTCTTACCATTGTACACTTTCTCTTCCAAACTTGCACAACTCTTTTGGGCTGATTAAAAGTTGAAAGCAAAATTGATCTTGCACGTAAGGGAAGGAGGAATTCTTCATAAGAATTAATCAACCTCTGAGGAAGCGTTTTTTTCCTTTTTCGCATTCAAAATGCTACTGACGTGTCAATGCACCTCTCAAAGTAATTTGTTAGATTTTCAGCCTGAAAAAGAAGGATTCCATCCTAGTGGCTGCTTCGCTCAAGGCTCTTTCCACCACGCTCATGTTCTTCGCAGAGAAGTGGATCTCATGTAACATACTTTCAAAAAGCAATAATGTTGTGTGGAGCGTGAGGGGACGAACTTGTTATTCTTGTGCTTCTGAAGAGCAATAATATTTCACGTTTCTTATCTCTTTTTATAGACTATTTTTTCCATAGAATGTGTTTAGAAATTAAACTGATATTTCCAATCTTTTGTCATGATTGCGGTTTATGCGACAAGAACTAAGGCTTTTGGTACTGGCATTAAGCTGAAATTGAAAAACATTGTATTGCAAAAAAGAATGTTAAATATTTTTTTGAACACACACTTATAACCATACTCGTTTTTATGACTTCATTCTTAGATTTGCCACATTAGGATGCTTTCCCATTTAGGAGAAATTTAACAATTTATCATAATCTGTTAATTTTAGCAAAAATTTGAATGTAAATTTACACAGTTTATTATTGCATAACCAAAGTTATTCATCCTGAATTGAAATGCCAATAACTTTTATAATTCATTGTAACAAATCAACGTAACATTTGCTAAATTATGAGTATTTTTTTTCAAACTATTTGTCATTTCTACGCATATTTTTCATTTGGTACGGAGAGTCTAATGTGCTAAGTCTAAAACTTTTTACAGTTCAAAAGTCATTTTTATTTGTTCAACTATACTGAAATAAAGCATAAACCTTGTTTGGTCAACATCAATCATTTTTTGTACAAAGCAATCATTTTTAGTGTTGTTTTTCTCTTTTCAATAAGATTTTCTCAATCGATAATTTGCGATGTGCAGCAGCATTTGGTTTTGTTTGTCAAATTCATTCGCTAGCTCAAAAGTGTGCCTGATGTGTGATGTGTATAAAAAAGTTATATTTTTAATTTACTTTAGTCTCACCTGGTTCGTTTTATTTATTTTTACGTTGGCCCAAACCAATGAGCTTTGTGTTTTTTATCATATCAGGCGTACTTATTTCATTTGTATGTATCATGCATTTGAAAAGTACTTTTTTTTCTTATTTACTAGTCAAAAGTGGATCTTTTCCACCGATTTTGTATATAATGAACTTTAATCTAGTCTTTCTAGTCATTTTATTCCAGCCAAATATATCTTTTTAATTTATTTCTTGATGTCTTTGTAGTATTTATGATATTGTATTCAAAAGCGAGACAGTTGTGTATTTCGCTAAGTGAAGGTATTTTTCTGTTGGCTAGACGCAGACACTGTTCTCTAATTTTAATTGACGTGTTCATGAATGAGATAATTAATGTGCATCGATTTATACAAAACATTGACAATTCTATTGATTTAAATTTTAAAATTCTGTTACTCAATCATTTCAATTTCTTAACAAAAAAAAAAAACTTATAGCTTTCCAATTTTTCACGATGTCAAGTTCAAAACTCTGAGTTTGTTTTGTAACGAAATTCAAAACTTTCATTCATAAAACTTTTATCGGTAGTATTTTCAGTATAACTATCATTACTTGGAGAGCAAAATGTTAAACAATTTTTGTACTTCTCATAATACTTCTTGTCTCTGCATCTGGCTAACTGAAATTCAGAATATTGTATAGTATTATTTTGAAATGAACTGAGGATCTACATTGTTTTGCCTTTGAATTGTAAGCAACTTCATTTTGATAATGATAACTGTTCAGTTTTCTTAAAACCTCTTCATGTTTGAGACATTTAAAGAGATTTTAAGATAAGGTTGTCTTTGCAAAATATAACAGAGCCTGAACTGAACTCCGGAGACATTTTCCAAAAGAGAAATGACTCAGTTTTTGTAACGAAGCTGCAACTCACTTATATATATGGGGTGTTTGAAAAATTTAAAAACATTCAATAAATAAGAATTTTTTATTTTATTAATTTAAAGTGGAAAGTCACATTTATAGCTTAATAGAGTAGAAGACAAAATTAATAATATACCAGAAAAAAATGAGCATAGTTTAATAAAACGTTCAACTTTCTATAGAGTATCGAAGTTGGAATATAATATTAAAGATAGGGATATTTTTTTCAGAAAAAATATTCATATCTGATGTTCTATTCTATAACAAATGTAAAGACAACCTTAATTCTTTTGTAGCAAGTCTCATTGTTATTTAATGTACATTTTCGTTGGAGTCTTGTTTCCCTTTTGTTCTACTATGGAATTTTTTAAATTACCATGCATTGCCTGTACTTTCGACGATTTGATAGTATGTTGTTTATTTAGTGCAACATACCAAATGCTATTATTTAAGGTATATGATACACACACACAGTTAATGCTTTACAAGTCAATCTTAAACATCCGAAATACCAGTACAAATTTAGAATCAGAGTTTAAAAAAGACTATTCACCTAAAAATACAGCCTCTTCTTTATTTATTTAGCATCCAACGTGTTTCAGGGACATTCTTATTTGTTGAGAATACTTCAGAGTGTGTTTACTCCAAGTTTTCAATATTTCGAAACCATTTCCGAAATTTTCTTACACAATGCATCTCGGTTTATTTTCATCGCTATTGCCACCACTCTTTAATTGTTTTCATGGGTTGAACAAAATAAAGTTTTTAAAAAAATGCAATGTTAAAAAATTTAACCAATTTTTCTGAAATAAGGATTATAAAAACATTCTCTAATGAATGAAAAAAGGCTTGGATGCTGGGGAAAATAATTGTTTCTATTTCGTAATCCATTGCTCGCTGAAATGAGGTATTCTACAAAAAGCAGGATGGGACTTTCAACTTCAATATTCTATTTTTAATATTGAGCATTATCTGCCGATCATCGTGTCGGCAGTCGTTTCTTAAGAAGTTCAACCTTTCTAACATAAAGCGGTGCCGATATTAATTGTTTAAATAAGTTTCACTTTGCTTTGAAAACAACATTTTAAATCTTTCGAAATTAGGCACTCAGTGAATTTTGACGAACGCAAAAGTCACTCAGGGTGGTAATTTCTCTTAAAATAATTTAATTTTAATTATCTGTCCATTGGAAATGTCATTGAAATTGGTAACTTTGCAGAGGGCGTACTCTGAAACCTTTTCCCTAACCTTCATGCAGAGACCGTAATATACAATAGTCAAGATGCATCTCCATTGGAAATCGTAAAGGGCTAAGCATGGCAGATTCTAATTCAGATGTGATTGAGATATTTCTTGGAATGATTGTCTCATGGACAGATTGAAATTGAATTCTTTGATTTGTGCTTCCTCATTAAAGACGTCCCGTTTCAGAAAAGTTCGGGCAGGTGTTTCCGATTCTGAAAATTAAAGACGGGAAACGCCAAGTAAATCCATAAATTAAACAAAAGAGTCTTAAATACAAAAAAAGTAGAGAATATTCGAAAAAAGAAATATAGAAATTAGATAATCGTGGAGAGGAATAGCAAGTTGGTCGTAGAGGAAACATATAGGTCTGCACAATACCTAAAAAAAATGTACAGCATTGCCGAGAAAATTTAGGGCGAAAAATAGGAGATAAGGAGAAAATATTTTTTAGAAACGCTTCCAACGTAGGAGCTGGCGGTGTGTACTCTAACTATAGCTGCTCCCATCAAAATGAATAGAGATGATTTAAAGTGCTTTGAGACATCTGTGACAATTATAGATAGGATGAGCACAAAAAATAAACGTTGAGAGGTAACATCCATGACAAAGATGTAACTTTTTTTAATTTACTCATTTGAACACAGGAAGAATTAAAAAGAATCTCACGCAGGTGAAAATAATATCTTGTATAAATACGGATATCTTAGTTTCATTTGTCCGTAAGGATTCTTTTTCCTGTTCAAGTGGCTTGTGAATTTTTTCTTTCCTTTTGATCGTGTCATCAAAAGACAAACATATTACTCACTTGCTTTAAATTTTACAAAAAAACATTTTGTGTTCGTCGAATTTACAAATTTTCTGAAACGAGTAAAAAAATGTTATACATTTGAATTATTTTATGTCTTTACGTTAAAGTAAACAATATACTGTAAATTTAGGTACAAAATTTTAGTAATTAATTATGGTTAACCCAATTCATGAATCTAAAGTTTAAAATCGCTGTCATTCTGATTGAAGAAATAAAAGTGTTTACCATTTGAAAATAAATTATTACATGTAGAAAACAGATTGAGAAAAGCAAAATTCTCCTTCTCCACGTTGATTTTCAAATGAAAAATAAACATTTATTACTCTGTGCAAACCATTTTCTCTTCCACGATCTTTTCTAGTCACCAAGACAATTTCTACGCAAAAAAAAACAAAGAAAAAGATTTTGAATAAAAAGGAAACAAGAAATGCAGGCCCAGTTTCATTACTATTTAAGAATTTTCAAAATTATACTTATTCTACTGCAGTTGAAAATAAACAGGGGTTTTGCGTGTGCGTGTCCGCTCCCAAGAGAAAGTATTCCCATCACTGCTCTAGATAATAGAAGAGTCAACCTTGAAAAACAAAATTCATTAAATTCAAATTACCTATTGGGAGGATGCACATTTTGATTTCCCTCTTCGCCGTGGAGAGTAATACCCGTCTTAGAATGTGATAGCTGGAAGAAGTCGAAACAACGTTTTAGTCACGGGTTTGAGGCTTTTTCATAGCTCGTTTCCCGAAGATTGGTTCATATCACCTATGTTATGTCTCTAAGATGCTTCTACAGTGAATTTCGAATTGGCAATAAAAAAATGAATAAATTTATCTTTTAAAAAATGTTGTGAGTGTAGCATTCTTTTATGTGTGTGTTTTATTGACTCAACATCATTGTTTTGACGAATTTAATTTTACGAGGGTTGTAAATTAAATGGGGGCAACTTAATCTAGAAACTCACAAAAGAGCGGGCATGTGAAAATAGAATATGGGAGCGGTGAGGTGGCACTATCATCTGAGTGCAAGAGTAGAATTAGTTAGAAAGGTAGTTGTTGCAAGGCGTTAAGAGTTTCGTTTTCATCGCTCTAAAGCATGTTTTCAAAAGGTGATCAGTGGACAACAGAATGTTATCGAGGATTGCTGGAAACTAGTGGTGAAATTTTTTACCTATAAGACGGTTGCACGGGAGGGGTTAAAGCGTTTCTTTTGCAACGTACCCGTCTGCCCTCCTTTCCTCAAGTTCAGATTGATAACCTTTCCATAGGCCGTCAAAGGACTGTCCAGGAATTATCCTTAGATGTTTATCCTTAGATGTAGGTCTCAGTCATCAAAATGTGGGGCACATAATGAAGAAAATTGCGCCCCCCCTGAGTTCCACATCAACTTAACGAGGTACAGAAACGTCACCGGTATGCATCCACTTGCAGAGATACCGCAATGAAGAAGACGTATTTCTGCAGCGTATTGCCACCATTCATGAGACTGAATTAAAGCGTCACAAAGGAATGGCGTCACCGAAGTTGACCACGTCCTCAGAAATTTCAACAGGAACTGTTGATTGTGGGATACGATTGGGAGAGTGTGATTCTTACGCATGCTGCGCCCGCAGGACAAACTGTCAACACAGACTACTATTGCCGATTTCCACTGAACTGTGTCCGGCTATGAAGCGCAAGCGACCCCGTTTATTGCAAAACAGTCTCCTTATTGTGGTGCATGACAGCGCTCGTTATCATGTCGCAAACAATGTCACTCTCCTATTGCGACGGTAGCACTGGGAAATCTTGAAACGTCCTCTCTACTCACCTAACATGAGTCCTTGTGATCGATCTGTTTCCAAAGTTGAAGGATTTCGCGATGTTTCATAAGTACACCACGCAGTAGAAAACACGCTCCATCATTGTCAAAAACAACCAACACCTTGCCAATGGTCTCCAACGGCTTCCCGACATTTGGTAAAAGACTATCGGATTTGCTAGTGATTACATAGAAGGAATGTAATGCAATCGTAATCGTAAGTCACTGCCATTACTTAATTTACAGCCCTCGCATTATTTTGAGGTACACGAAAAGGCAGCGATAAAACATAGAACTGAGTCAAAGACGAATCTCTTTCTCGTGGTGATAGGTAGCCAAGTAAATTTATTTTTTAACATTGCTGTCATCGCATTTAAAGAGTTAAATGAATAGGAGCAAAAAAAAAAACTGTTTATTAAAATCAATCAACATTGTGTGTGTTTTTGGAAGACAATTTTATTTATGTTTCTGTTATTTTTTAAAACACGTCGCAGCACAAATTTTGGCTTCGATTTATTGAGGTTAAACCATCGCCTTTTGAATCTCGGACAAATGACAACTCAAATCTTCGTTCTCTTAGAACAGTAATATGTGAAAATAATTTATTTAGAGTTTTATGCGAAAAAAGTCCCAAACATTGGATTACAAGATGAGTTACACATTTAGAACTCTCTGAAGCCCGTTATATTATTAATAGACCCTCCTGGCTTCGAATATAGAAACTAACGAACTAATACTGAAGATTTAATTTTTTTTTAAATGATTGAGTGTCCAATGTATGAAAAAAAATTTATATAGAGAGGGTGATTCACTACCAGAACGAAAAACTTGTAGAGTATGCAGGAAATCCAGAAACGACTCGGAATTCCATAGGAAGATACAGGGTCGCAAATGCCGTAGTTGCGAAAGCACAGAGAAAAGAGCAGCATTTTAATGGGACAGGTAAAACATTTTTGAAAGGTTGTACTACAACAGGTGCTCGAAATTACGACCATAAGTCATCTGGTAGGCCTAACAGCGGCGCTGCATGGAGTTCCTTATGTTCTGGAAGATTTCTCCGAGCACTTTTGCGATAGGTGGCGCTGAACGGAAAGTTTCATCGCCATTTGCGATTCTATTTCCATGGAAGTAGGATGTGTTGAACGAAGAACCGGTAGACGGTGCTGATCGTGCGCGAAGCTGCTGATTGTAATGCGCATGCCGCTAGGTGGTTGTACCAGGGACATTACTGGAATAGACGTGTTCCACAGTACGCAACCTTTGCAAATGAGAATAGAAGGAGTCGCTAGTCTAGTTCTGGTCACACGAAGAGTTTGGGGTACGAGACACCCGTTCTTTCAGTTGAAAATTGCATTGATCGAGTATCTGTAACTGCCGGCAAGATACGTGACATGCAAGGAATCTTCGAGAACGTAAGAAATTTCGTGCAGTGTCGCTGTCAGGCCTGCCAGATGATTTCTAGCTGTAATTTTGAGCACCTGTTTTGGTACAACCTTTCAACAAAATGCTTTCTGTCCTATTAATGTGTTGCTCTTTCTGCTCTGCTTCTTTGGACTATAGAACACAACTACGCATTTGCGACCCTGCATTCCGAATCGTCTCTGTATCCCCCCCCCCGCAAGCTTGTCAGTTTGAGTATCGAATCACCCTGTTCAGAAGAAAAACTAGCAAGTCCAAGAGCATTCAAATTAAATTTATATAACTTTATCTATTTACAATAAGAACAAATACAACAAATTTATATAATGTGACTTGATACAAATTAGGAGAGAACAAAAAAACTAACTATTTGTATTGCAAATCTTTGCAGCAGAACTAGAAAACAGTGACTGATTTCAATTTGCCGTGAAAAGTAGGTTAAACAGATTTCTTCCAAGATTAAGATTTTAATAAGCTTATGGAAATATATGATAGTGCCAGGAAGGGGGGGGGGAATAGTGAAAATAGTTATAGAGACTGCCGATGGAAGTGAAAACTTAGAACTTTTAGTATTAAAATTTGAAAGTTCATAATGTTTGAATTAAAATTATCAACATCAATCTGGTTTTCACATCTTTTGACACTCCGAGCAACAATTATACGCATTTTATATGGGTTTTTCTTATTCGAATATATTACGGGCTGTACAAGGTCATGACAAAATATAAATACAACTCAATTGAAATAACAATTAATATACAATCATATTATTTATGGATAGCATTTATATTTACTTAAATTTCAATGTACTTGATTTTCAATATTATTTTAATTGTTTGCATCATTGTCATCATTAATTTCAACAATACTTCGATTTTTTGTACTTTCAATTATTTCATTTTGTTCTAAAAAAGATACAGTAGGCTTTTGGTAACTAAAGTAAGAAAGGAAAATGTTTGATTCCAATTTTTTCTAAGTATCGCGTAAAAACCGCATCGATCGTCGTTTTATATTTTGCAGTACTGAGTTTTCGATCATTGGACATATTTAAATTAAGTGTTTCATTTAGAAATTCAATTAGTGGTAGATTTTTATGATCTGCAAAGTTAATATTGAGGTCTCCACTTAAAATCATCGGAACATTATCATATATTTTTCGCCAAATCTTTTTTCGAGTATTTCAGAAACTTCTTTTGTATAAATCATCAAATTTTCGAATAAAAATTGTTGTATCTGTCTCATAGATTTTCCAGGCGAAATATAAATGGCAACCATTAATATTTTTTGCTCATTCTTGGAATCATGACGAGCAACAAACATTTTGACTATATCAGAAACATCAACACCAATGCTTCTAGTGAATTTAGTATGTATGTCCATATGTGAAGTAATGAAGTGTGACTCATCTTGAGTATTGTGATAAATAGCTACGCCTGCTGCTGGAGCTTCGGGTCTTTTATAACTTACAACAAAGTTAAAATTCGAAATATCAAATGGTTCTTCGTTTTTCATACGAATTTCTGACAAAAGCAGAACATTTCAATTGTTTACGATGGTATCATTTTGTAAGTCAGCTGCATGCGCATGCAAACTTTGGCAATTGAATGACAATGTCGAAAATCCTTTCTTGTTGGAGAGGAATTCTAGAAAAGTTTTGGTGACCGTTTGTAGTGCATTGTTTTGTAACCTTTTCAATTCTAACGTTAGATCCTCTCGATGACTTGTTGATCTTTTATGATGTTTATCTGTTTCTGAAGCATTTAGAGGTGTTCCTGTTCTACCAATCCAAAATTTCCAGCTGCTGCTAATATTTTCTTGAGTAACCAAAAATAAACCTTGAATCCTCGTTACTCTGTTAAAGCTACGTATGCTAATTCTCTAGGATGTTTGCGATCGTATTCGTAGACAATAGCATCATAAGTACCTCCCTTTTGATTTGTGAAGAGTCATTGTCAAAGCAGATATAAGCGGGAAATGTTTTAGTTTCACTATTATAATTTTATTATTATTCAGTGGTATGGATGATGTCTGAGGAGTGATTGGCACAGCACCATCGTCAAAATTAAGGTGGACGCTAAGATTCCTCGATTTTGTAGCGGATTGCGTGATGCATTGCAGAGGTTAAATACACTGGCCTCCAAAAGTTAAGGAATAACATGTTTTTTGAAGCTCACCCTAAGAAAAATGACAGTAACTATAAAATTTATAGTTTATATAAATGATAAAAACGAACTTTATACAAATTTATGCAAAAACAATAGCTACCAATTTTTTTAATAGGAAAGAACAGATACATATGAGTGAGAGAAAAATGTGCATTTTTCAGGCTTTTTTTAGTAATTAAGCGTGTAACTTTTGTTGATTTACAACTTTTGTTAGCAGATTTGTTGACAATAAGCAGTGGGGTCGCACAATGTGTAAGAGAAGCCGTTTGCCCGATTTGTTAAGGAGGAGAGTGGTCGGATGGATGGAAATGGGGTTATCACAGACTGATGCTGCTAGGCGTCTTAATGTGTCTCGTAGTGTGGTCCACCGTCTCTGGAATCAATATCAATCCGAAGCATCTGTGTCCAGAAGACATGTTCCAGGCCAACCACGAGCTACAACACCTGCAGGAGACCATCGCTCTTTCGGTTCGAAGGTGAAGAAGAACTTCTGTGCCGCAACTGGTTGCAGACCACTCTGTAGCATCAGGGAGAAGAATATCCGCTAGTACGGGTGCGAAGGCCTCTTCACAATTCAGGTCTCTATGCAAGGTGACCAGTGGTGTGTGTACCCCTCAACAGACGACAGAAATGGGCCCGCTTATCTTGGGCAAGAGAACACGTTTCTTGGCCAGACAGCAATGGGCTTATGTACTCTGCTTATCTGGAGGGAACGAAGCACCAGATATCATCAATCCAACACTGTTAAAAGACACAGTTACCGAGGTAGTGAAATAATGGTTTGGGCAGGGATCTCATTCGGTGCTCACACTGAATTGCATGTGTTCCTGGGAGGACCTCTGACTGATATGAGATATCGGGGTGAGATCCTTGATCCATATATCCACCCGTATTTCGCTGCAATCGGCAATGACTTCATTCTTATGGATGATAATGCACGACCTCACCGAGCTGTAATTCTTGAGGGTCTTAGTTTGGAGCGAATGGAATGACCAGCTCGATCTCCAGACTTAAATACGATAGAGCACCTTTGGAACTATCTTGGTAGACAGGTTGCTGCTTTAAGTCCTCCTTCAAGGTCCTTAGGAGAGCTGGATTAAAGCTTACTCCGTGTCTGGTCTTCGCTTCCCATTTCGGTAACCGACAGCTTAATTGACAGCATGGAAGTTTGATGCCGCCAATGCATTCAAGCTAGGAGTGGGCATATCCCTTATTAAAAATTTATTTTTGTTATGTTTCTCTCTCTATGACATTTTACCTCATAAAACTGTGATTATTATGTTTTCCCAAGAAGGGATTTTTGTAGCGAGATTGCCTTTTTTTTTATGTAAATCATTTTTGAATTTTTGTTATGTAAACTTCTGTCTTGCAGTAAATACATAACAGTTTTGGGCACATGTCATCCAAATTTGGTGTTTCTACATTCATTGACAAATAAGGCGCCAAAAACCGGTTGTCCCTTAACTTTTGGTGGCTAGTGTATTAGGAAATAAATGACACAAAAATTTCAAGCGCCAGAATAAATATAAATATTTGAAATAATTTTAAGAAATATAATATTTTCAAATACCACAAAATAAATACGAGTATCTGAAACAATTTTCTGTTATTTATTTTTTATTTTAAAAATATTAGTATATTTATTTAGTACTCACTATTGTACTGCATGATGATTCTTCAATTAAACGTTTCAAATAATAATCAAACAAAAACACTATTTCAACAATGCACAGTATATACACATTGAACTTTTCACTAAATCCATTTAATTTCACTTATAAGATATACACAGCACGATACGTCAGCTGTATAGCTACAGATATACTGCCACAAGCATCTCGGTGATGCGAACACACAAGATTTCACCCATCCAAAAAGCGCCCAACGCGACTAAAGAAGTTTTCACTTCAAAAACACAGGGCTATTGGAAACTTTAAATCTTTGAAGATAAAAAGAAAATAGGATCATGGTATGAAAAGAAAAAGGTGAGATATTTTGATGTATAGGATTAAAATTAGTATTAGACCCTGAAATAAAATGTTTGTTCAGAAACCTTAGCTGAATCGGATCCTAAATAAGATGGAGAAGAGGTATGGGAACATCCATCTTACATCAATTAAACTTAAGAACCATATATTCATATATTCCGGTCGCAATTAAATATGTAGCCCCAACCGATGAGACTCTTGTGGCTGATGTTTTGTGTGATCTTAGTATCTGTGTGAAATTTTTTTGCTTTTGTTTCTAATGCCACCTGTCTGACGTAGTCAGATCGAGGCCTATGAAATTCATCATGGCATCGGGCTAATTGTACTCCTGTCATTAGCCGTAGCTTTGAGCACCATGCAGGTGACAGTACGATTTGGCTCGGTTCCACCCCAATTTTGAGGGAGAACACCCTGGGAGTGGTCAGGGCCTCCCACCTCTCTTCCCCTTCCACCAACCTCACGAGAGGACTTGCGGCTCGACGGCTATTTAGAGTACCCCCATGCCGCGAAGGCACTATACATTTACAAACATCCATGCCTTCTCCGGTATTCGAACCCAGGCCCTACGGCATAGCAGTCAGCGTCGCTAACCTACTATACCGGATGGGCGACGTGTGAAATTTTCTTAGAGTTAAATTGCCTTCTTTTTAATACATCGTCGATTATGATGTTTCTCAACAAAGCTTTATGAGAATACATTCCACAAGAGGGGGCCATAGTAACCTTGTGGTTATGGTCAAGAACTTTTGGCCGGCATGTCGCAGGTTTGTCTTGTTGCCACTGGAAGCCCGTCGTGTAGAGGGGACTGGGAAACGTTAAATCTGTCAAGCGTAAGTCCACCCGTTGGCGTGTTGGGGTAGTTTGGAGAGGGAATGTCAGCTCAGGTGTCCTCCTCGTCTTTTGGCCGAGGTTCAAAATGTTGTAGTCCATGGCTAATAGCCCTGGTGTTTTACAGCGTGACGTTTGTATAACTTTCACCCACACTCCACAAGATAACACGAGGGAAGACACATTTTCACATTTCTTCCAAAATCTTTTATGGATATTTTTTCCTGCTCATCAGTTTCCAGATATATAATATGTCTCTTCTAACCTCAAACTTTTTGATTTTTTATGATATTATTACAATATTTTATTAATACTGTTTTATCATATGAATCATTTAATTCATGTAATGGATTCCCAAAATGAAATTTTTTTCTTTAAGAGAATCCCTTAAAACTTTTAAGAAATCGGCTCTAGGTTGATTGAATGAATATTAACGTCGCACTGTTCAGCTACACGAGGGCTTTTGGCGACGGACCTCGTAATTTTGAACCATGGTCAAGTGACGAGGACGACACCTGAGTTGGCACCCCCCTCTCCTAACTACCACACCACACCCACGGGGGGACGTTTGAGCTCTCGACAGATTTAATGTGCATCGCTCCCTTACAAGGTGGGTCTTCAGTGGTACTGGACTCCAACTCCTGACACGTCAGCCATGATCCGATTCCTTGACCACTTGGCTACCAGACTATTGCTTAGGGATTTCGCAAATTTGAATTATTGACACGAAATGTCGGCAATTCACTGTAAGAGTCAGGAAGGCAAATCCATTCGTCTACCGTGGGCGCATTTTCTATGTAGCATGATAGTTTTGAGCCCTAAATATATTTCATACGACTAGACTTGAAACGACTGAATGAAATGAAAACTGAACTAACTTTCCCAAGATCCGTTGAGATGACTAATATATCACTTGCATCCCTTAAGACTTCGTTCCTTTTAAGGAGTGAATTTAGGACTCGAGCTCATAACCCACCCTATTTAAGATCTTATCACCCCACTTCCAAGGTTTCGATCTTTCGATAAGTTGTTTTTTGTCGGAATGCATGGTGCGTGAGTGTGTGTGTAGTTAAAGCAAGAATCGAACACCTTTTTCTGGCAACCATTACCATATAGATTAAAGAAATGCGGTAGAAAAGGAAGGTCGCTGCACGCACATTATGTAAATGCCACTCTGAGACACGAATAAGGGATCCATTCAAGAAGATGTTTCGTGCCCTAGTTCAGCAAATTCAAAATCTAAGAAAAACTCAACTGACTCGTTTCTATTTTTATGAAGGCTTCAATTCCTACGAGAAATGATTTTCGTCGTGAAGCACGACTGTGAAAGTTCATATCCTTCGCTTTGCTACCTCATTGGTAGATCTGATTGGTCAATTCATGAAAGGAAAACAAAAATAACTAAAACTCAAATTTAAAAAAATATATACCTTTCGCTTTTAATTTGAAATTTAAAAAAAATTAAGATACACACACACTATAAAATACTTAAAAAGTTCATTTCGAGTTTCATTCGAGCGCGAGGATATTTTCATTCTGTGAACAAAAATAGGATTATTATTGAATGAATTTCTAACAAATCAAAAGTTTAAGAAACCAAGAACGCTCTCACGAGCTCAACTTAACAAATAACAAAAAAAAAAAAAAATCAATTCCTACTTAGTTCAATAAATAACAATTTTATTTTAGTTACTTTTTATAAATGAATTGCATTTAATATAAATATGTATATACATATGACAAAATCACAATATTAAGTGGCAAAATAGAAAGCGATTTTCCTAGCAATTTTCTATTTTCCTTTCTATATAGGGTGTTGGACTATTATTTTTGTTTCTTGCTATTTATTTATTATTTAAACTTAATTATTTCATTAAAATAGTTAAGTAAAAATAAATTATATTCTCAGAAATTAGACATTTCAAATGGGATTCGAACCCACCACCTTTGGATTAGACCAACGCGCTATCCATTACGCTATAGGGACACAACATGCCATTTTCCTTTCGATAGCTGGTGTTGGACTATTATTTTTGTTGTAACTATTTATTTATTATTTATATATAAACTTAATTATTTCAATAAAATAGTTAAGTAAAAATAAATTATATTCTCAGGCATTCCAGGTGGGATTCGAACCCACCACCTTTGGATTAGACCAAAGCGCTATCCATTACGCTACAGGGACACAAATGCCATTTTCCTTTCGACAGATGGTGTTGGACTACTATTTTTGTTTATTGCTATTTATTCATTAATTAAATTTAATAGATGAATTAATATTTGAAAAAGCTATTAACATCAAGTATCATCCACTACAAGTTTAAAAAAATGTATTTGAACTGGAGTGGATGAATAAAAAATATTTTATTAACGTTTGAAAATTTGAACAAGATATATATATATATATATATAGGGTGAGCTAATAGTAAGAATTGAAAAATGAGAAGGAAAATCGTAAATAACAAAAAAAGAGAGAAAAATTATTCTTAATATTCCAAATACACAATTAACATAATTTAAGATAAAAGCATACATAGAAGTTTCGATGGAAGTCTAATTCAGTTGTATAGAATATGTACTTTCACGCTTTCGTGGTAGATATGCGTTGATCTCTGATATATGACGCAGCTTTCACAGTTTTGTGAATAAGGTTCAGGAAATTTTCCTTTCGTTCTTTTGGCTTTACTATAAAAGACATGAAGGGATAATCTATAATACAAAAAAATGAAGCAAACTTTAAAAATAAATATCTTCTTGAAACTCCTGATGCAGTAAGATGAAATATGCAAATTACTGAATGTTCGGGGCCAATGAATATGGTCGTATGGCGTGCATTTCTACTGCACAACTAACATTGTAGGAACAAATAATAATTGTAGATGTTTATCTTTTCTTACTGTCGGATTTATAATTCCTTGGAGACATCTAACGGCTAAATGGACGACATCTAAAGAAGTTACAAAATAGGGATGAGGAAAGCTGGCAGGTCATATCGAATAATAGGCCACCACCTGCACTATACAAACACAGCTGTGCAAAGGTATTGACAGTAATTGTTTTTGTAAAGCGAAATAAAGGCTCTAAGACACAAATACGAAGCAAAATAGGATGGCTATGTACCAGGCCCGAATTCTTCCATTGTTTACTAGAACAAACAGCAGCCTCTTATATATACTATCCGTAAGTCCACTCTCCATCGTCTCACGGGGCTTAGCTGTAGTGGGGTTATACGGACTGGAGCATTTAAGAGCTTGGCCTTAACTGTACAATATCAGATAAATAGTCTAGAATGGGATATCATAATCACTCCCGGCAACTTGGTAGTGCTGAAACATCAACTACGATTCAGTCTGTATAGGACGATGGGATCCGTATGTCTAGGGGAAGGAAGGGACCAATGGTTTCAAAACAGTAATGGGCCCCTAATGGGATGATGTGGACTCTCTTAAGACAGCCAATACCTTGAGTACTGTTTTATTAACCAAGTCCTGGTTCCGTTTTTCTTCATGATACGTCCTCCTGGGGCCACTTTTCTACAAGATAAACAGATTCGATTGTTTCGCATATCTCTGGGCTGATTCAGAAATGTTTTTACTGTTTCTTCTCTAGAAAGATCATCAGACAAATCGTCTGTGGAATATGTATGGGATAGGATATAACAACAGATTCCGACACACAAAATTTCAAAGATCTAGAGCAATACTTGATGAATGTCCTCAAAATATATTCTTAAAATGAGAGATTATGAATAACTATCACTCTTGCATCGGTATATACAAGTATGAATCGCCTCCAGGGAGTGGTTTCACCAATGATTAGTTATATCATTCAATATGTAATTTTTGGCAAAGATGGGTCTTGCGAGTTTGAATATCTATCGTTCATTTCATGTGGCTAGGTTGTCATGGTTACAAAGTCATTGCCGGTGTGTCACGTTTTCGAGTCTTGGTGCCACTGTAGAGATGTGTCATGACTCACAAAATCCTCACTTCGGCATGGTGCTCGAGTGGCAACCCGGGTGTCACTAGACCGAAATTCAAAATTATGAGTAACCCTAGTGTAGTAAGAGTGGGAGGCTACCAAACCAGATATTGATCTCTGTGGTTTTCTGCAGGAATTTAAAATATGAATCTTAAAGGACTTTTTGTTTGGTTTTCAACATATTGCATATTCGAGTCACCTTTTCAAAGGCAAATGAGTTTTTAATTTTGTTGGGGGGGGGGGTTCTTCTTGATTTTCTTTCCTTATTAATTTTTTAAAAAGATTAAAATGGTCCTTTGCGGTATTTTATATCTAGGAATTTTAAGTGTAAAAAAATTCCTTAGTCTTGGTGACTGATTTCATGTTACTTCGTGGAGCTCATGGTAAAAGACGAGGATCTGTTCAAATAGCTGTGATTTCGGTATTGTTTGAGAAGAATTGTTTTTCAAAGACTCGTAGTTTTTCATGCTTTTTAAGAAAATCTTTGCATATTTGGGCTACATTGATACAATATCCATTACTAAAAAAATAACTCATGATAAAAAAAAAATCAAAACGTTCACCCTCACGAGATTAACTGTCAAAGTGGTCCAAATCGTCAAGGATTTGCTGGAAATTATTTTTGTGAGCCAAGAATCTTAGTAATTAGAATTTCTTAAGTTCCGGAATTTAAATTAATTAGGGGGAACGCGTACCAAAATAATTTTAGAAAATAAAAAAGCATTTTAGAGTGAAAGATTTTTTTCCCCCAAAAAATATAAAGCAAATACGAAAATTGGAAGATGCACAAAAAGATATATGTTTTGTCCGTGTGGTACAAAATATTTAAGCAGAAGAAAGCACAAAAACACAAACATACCAAATTGTCTCAATGTTTTCACTCCCATGTAATTCCACTATTTTATTGATTTTGCCATTTTTTATAAATGAACAGAGACAAAAACGGAAAACAAAGGGCAACAGACAGGAAAGCGAAGGAAAACGATTGATCCTCCAATAACCAAAAACAGAGAAGTGTGGAATGTCGAGATGGCATGCAGTTGATGGAAAACATTACTGCCATTTACTGTTTACTACTATTTTTTAAAACACACAACTTAATTTACAACTACACATGACTTAGAATCTTTTGGGGAAAAGCACTACAGACGTCTCCACCCTCTCTCTGTATCCCAGTCTTTTTTCCCATTCAACCAGTTCCATCATCCACAGCAACGCCCTCTTTTTTAATCCAAGAGAATTAAAAGCCAAGCTTTTACAGAAGGAAATAAAATGATACTCTGTGCAATCATAGTTACTCAGCTTCCGGACGCCGGAGCTCAGAGTAAAACTAATTCTCGGAAAATAGAGGATAAATTTTATTCTTTATTTAAAAATTTTGTATCAAAATAAAACATAGGTTAGTTAGTTATTTTTATTTTAGAGGTATATTTTGACTCAATGTAATATAACCTCAAATACAAGAAACAATTGAAGTGCAAGGACACCTAAATAAGTTTGATAGTATTGTTAATTGTTTTAAAAAATTTACAAGAATGGACAAAAATACCCTTTCGTAAAATTCAATCTTTTCTTTTAGGATTTCTTATGCAGAATGTCTCATAGGAATGTACAAGGGATTGAAGCAAGTATTAAAAATATTTACTAATTTATGTACAATATGTACAACTGTAAGACGTTACAAGAGAGCAGGTTCATTGACTGGTCCTTGATGGTTATCCCACCATCCACACTCGTCACTTCGTATTTATCCATTCCAGTTAATGACTTCTCACGGAGTAATTTTGACTCCACATCTTTTCTGAAGAGTGCGGATAATTTTGATAGCCTAATAAGTTCTGCCAAATTTGAGGGGGGGGGATCATATCAGAATTCTTTCTATTGTCTCAAAGCAAAAGTATAAAAAGCTATCGGTGTTTACAGGCTGCAGAACATGATTAACAGGAGACCAAACAACCTAAATTAAAAGCTTGAATGTGTCTAAATTGTCTAAGGCTGAACGAGTGTTACCCCCAACTGTGTTCATTGGTATAGATGCAGCATAATCACAAATAAACTGAAAGAACAAAATCTAATCAGCTCTAAAAGATCTTCTATAACTTGGTGGGAAAATATCACCTTTTGATGGGCAGTTTCGCTTCAATAGCCTCTACTCGTAGAAAGTTTCTGCGAGTTCAATCCAGATGATGCTTTCCGTGTTCATTTGTTGCATAGTTTAATTACTATCTCTATTAGTGACGCAAGTCTCTCGTCTGAAACAAATCCACACTTTAAGGTATCCGACTACTTTAAATTGGGAATTTTGCCAGAAATTGAGAAAGTTTTTTTATTTTTTTTTATTTTATAGGACATCTTATTAGCTTTATAAAAGTACTAAGTTTATTATTTTCCATTCACTAGAACAAAAACTACAAGTGCTTTAATATGAGCAAATGCCATTATTTTAACCAAGATGTCACAATTTAAAATGCGTTTTACTCAAAATGTTTCTTTTTTTTTTTTTGTTGAAAATGCTCAAAAGGGGCGAGAGATTGCACAAAAAGTTTTGAGAATAATTAACTGAAATTTTTTATGTATGTTCTGTATAATAGTAGAAGTGTTCTAACCTTAAGATTTATCAATCACTATTTTATTACAAAATTTACAGTCCCTTATGTTAATATAATCACTGTTTTTGTGAGCAATTTCATATAACAAAGAAAAAGTTATCTAGTTTTTGAAAAAATTAGAATGTCTCTTATCCTGAAGGTCATTTAAAAATTAATAACAAAAACAACACATTAAATGTGAAAAATTCTAAATTTGTTTATTAACTCTTTGTCCAGAATGGGACCCGTTTATATAATTTTTTTTATCAATTTTTTCCCATTTTAGTAATAAAAATTTCTTTTTCTCCTCTTATTTTTAGCATATTTTTCTTAAAATGTTCTAAATAAATCTAAAAACGACAAAAAAAATCCTCATACCTACGTTTTTATAGAAAGTAGTCGCAAGTAGTAGGATACCTTAAGCATTTAGAGTTTTGACATCGAATGCTCACTGACAAGTTACAGTTCTCAACAGTTTTAAAGGACTTGGAGCAAAGGATGATCCGGTGCGTTTCTTTCAACAAGAATCCTGCTGTTGAACTGCATTGGTACACCTTCCCCTCTTCACCATAGTTTATTGACATCTGAATGAATTCACTGTTTAGTCTTCGCCCAGTAGAGGGCTCGAGTGGTGGTGATTCCTCACTCGGGGCGACGATTTTTATTCCATTCTAACTACGGGAACGCTCTCTCCTTACGTCGTAAAAACCGCTCATTATTTTCGATCGGTATTTTTTTTTTGAAAATATTTTTGAATGAACAGTTCGATAAAAGCATATTCGCGTGAAAGGATGCTTGGGGACAATCCTCCCCTCTCCCCTCCAACGATTGGGTACTTTTTAATTAAATAATCAGCGCAGAAACGAGAGTAAACGAAGAAAAAGCAGCTTCGAGATAAAATGAGAGTTACCGGAGCGCGAAAAGAGAGAAAGCTACTCTCTGTTGAATGGGTAAAAGGGGGAGATGAGAATATATGTGGGAAGGTTGAAGAATATATATATATATTCTTGTGTGAAGGATTATCATCGCACGTGCAGTTTTCTTCTTTTTAATTTTCAAAGACACTCCAAGTGGTTCGATTCATTGTCACTATTTCAAGAATGGTCCACTGCAATAATAAAATGGTCAAAAGATGATGAACTGCAACCTTTTGAATCAAATCAAGTGATGATGATTGACGCCTGGATGGGTACCTCGTTCTCGAAATTAGGTAAGGAATATGTGGACACAGAATGGCACGTGTCATTCCCAATCGTCTCATTAAATTGATAAACTGACGTCTTCACCTCCTTAGCATACAAAAAATATTTGTACCCAATGAGCAAAGTCCTTCGTTCGAGTTATTTCATTCTTCATGAGGAAAAGGAATGCAATGATCTATTAGCGAGATATGAAGCATATATTTTTGTTTTAGCAGCAATCATACGCATGCATCATAATCTTCTAATAATCTTTGCAATGATCTATCTCTCTCTCTCTTCATGATGACTGATATAACTCATCCTTTTCCTCCTGTTTTTAGATACGTTTTCCTACGACGTGAGCAAGAGTTTTTAAAATTTTCTCAAATTTGACCAGTTTTTTTTTCCCTGCAATATTTTCCGAGCGCACGTCTTTCACCAAACGACCCCATTAGAGAATCAGACTGCTCTCTCCAGTGTCCTCGGAAATCTGGGACTTCTCACCTTGACGCTACGACACACATTTCATTTTTCCTTTTGACTTTGATTAAGGTGCACTTTTGTTCGTGTTTCGTTTCACTTTCTTTAGTTTGTAGATATATTTTTGTTATTTATTTTTACTTTTTCTTAATACTATGGCATCGTCGTTGGATTTCAATGAAAGTGATACTAAATGAGAGTATTTGCCGGAAACCCATGAATACGTAAGTGACTCTGATATGAATTTATCTATTTGTGATGAAGAAGAGGAAGAAATGGAACAAAAATGGCAATACACTTCGTAACGCATGTGAGAAAGCTTTTTGTTCCAAAAAACATTTTAAGCAACTTCACAAATATTTATAATTTTAAATTCTAATTTTCCTATTTTCAAATTTTGTAACCAAAATATTTTGTAACTTAGCTGTTGTAATTTTATACTAAATGGCTGTAGCCACTTATCCACATGAAGTTACAATGGGATTTCATCCTATACGCTGCATGCATCCACTCGTGATGGCTGGAGGGGGAGGAGGGTTAACACTCTTCAAGGGGCTAAGACGACTGCTAAACATTGGGGTTAAGAGTTTAATAACAATTTTAAATGTATACCTACATTCCAAGGCATGCATTATAATAATCTTTTAAATTGCTTTAAATTGCTATATATATATACTAGCTGTTACCCGCCCGCTTCGGTGGGTATTTCAAATGTTTTATAAATTTTTACTGCTTATATATATGTATAAATTATTGATATCTAAGTCCTAGCATTAAGAATTCGATTGAATTGAAAAATATACTTATACCTGTAACTGTCACCTGTTGATAAAAAAAAGGGCAGAACTCATCTAATTTGTATTTTCTAAAAATCTCTAAAATTGAAGCATAGAATGATGTTTGCTCTTTCGTAACTCAAAAACCAAGTGGATTCCCGCAAAACCAATTTTCGGTGGATCTCTACTCCGTAAATTGAACATGCAAGCCAAATTTCAAGTCTAAATCTAACAGAAAAAAGCAAAAGTTTTACTATAAATATCCCCGTAATCCCGTTGAGAGCCGTTTTCCAAAATTATCGCACTTAGCGGATTTTAATTCAACAAAAGAAAAATGCAAACCAAATTTCATTATTATAGTCCTTGTAGCTCGAAAAAAGTAATTTTTTTGTCAATACGTCCCAGTAACCCCTGCAACCCCCCAGAACTTGATTTGCTTAAAATTTATTCTTAGTGGATCCCTATTCAACAAAAGAAACATGCTTAACAAATTTCAAGTATACGGGTCTAACAATTAAAAACAGGAATTTTTTTCTGTAACTCCTCTTGACCCCTCGCAAACATCTTTAGGATCAATTTTAAATTTACTCTTTGTTAGAGGAACTCTATTTCATGAAACGAACATGCCTACCAATTTTCAAGCAGGATGATCAAGTAGTTTGAAAATGGAAATATTTATCGATTACGCCTCTTAATCTCCCGAAATTAAACTTAGTAGTTGATATTCGCGAAACCCATTTTGTAGCGGTTCTCTACTTTACGAAAGGAATCTGCTTATCAAATTTCAAGACTGTGCGTCTAACAGTTTAAAAATGGGGATAATTGTCTATAACGCCACTTGAGCCCCCACAATGCCACTTCTGGGTCTGTTTTCACAAAACCCATTTTGTAGGGGAATTGCACTCTTTGAAAGGAATCTGCTTAGCAAAATTTGAAGACTGTGCGTCCAATTAATTAAAAGTGCAAAAAATATATCAATAACACCCCTTGAACCCCCGCAACACCACCTAGGGGTCGATTTTCACAAAACACATTTTGCAGTGTATTTCTATCCTATGAGAGGAATCTGCTAACCAAATTTCAAGACTATGAGTCTAATAGTTTAAAAAAAAGAAATAATTATTTATATCTGCCCTTAACCCCCCGCAACACCCCTTGGGGGTCAATTTTCTCCAAACCCGTTTTGTAGCGGATATTTACTCCATGAAAGAAACATTCCTACCAATTTTCAAGCAGGTAGGTCGAATAGTTTAAAAACGAAAATATTTATTTATTACGCCACTTATACCCCTGCAACTCCACTTAGAGGTCTGTTTTCACAAATCCTTCTTATAGCTGATCTCTACTCTATGAAAGAAATCTCTTTATCAAATATAAAGACTGTGCGACTAATAGTTTAAAAATGGAAATAATTATCTATAACGCCCCTTAAGTCCCCTCAACGCCACTTGGGGGCAATTTTCACGAAACCGATTTTTAGCGTATATCTACCCTGAGAGGAATCTGCTTACTAAGTTTCAAGACTGTACGTCTAATAACTTAAAAATAGGAATTTATAACGCCCCTTAAACCCCCACCCCCGCAACAACCCCTTGGGGGTCAATTTTCCCAAAACCCATTTCGTAGCGGATATTTACTCCAGGAAAGCAACTTACCTACCAATTTTCAAGCAGGTAGGTGAAGTAGTTTAAAAACGGATATATTTATCTATTACGCCCCTTAATCCTCCGCAACGCCACTTAGAAGTCTGTTTTCACAAAACCCGTTTTGTAACTGATCATTATTCTACGAAAGGAATCTATATATCAAATTTAAAGACAGTGCGTCAAATAGTTTAAAAATGGAAATAATTATCTATAACGCCCCCTAAGCCCCTGCAACGCCACTTGGGGGTCGATTTTCAGCAAACACATTTTGTAGCGGATCTCTACTCTCTGAAAGGAATCCGCTTACCCAATTTCAAGATTGTACATCAAGTAGTTTAAACATGGAATTAATTATTATTAAAGCCCTTAACCCCCCGTAACGCCCCTTGCGTTTTGAATTTCGGAAAATCCTTTCTTAGCTGATGTCTACTCTATCAAAGGAACATGTCTACTAAATTTCAAGTCTGTAGGTTGAATAGTTCCAGAGATTTCGCGATTAGTCAGTCAGTCAGTCGCTCTTTTCTCCTTTATATATATAGATATATATATATATATATATATATATATATACTAGCTGTTACCCGCCCGCTTCGCTGGGTATTTCATGATGTTTTATAAATTTTTACTGCTTATATATATGTATAAATTATTGATATCTAAGTCCTAGCATTAAGAATTCGATTGAATTGAAAAATATACTTATACCTGTAACTGTCACCTGTTGATAAAAAAAAGGACAGAACTCATCTAATTTGTATTTTCTAAAAATCTCTAAAATTGAAGCATAGAATGATGCTTTCGTAACTCAAAACCAAGTGGATTCCCGCAAAACCAATTTTCGGTGGATCTCTACTCCGTAAATTGAACATGCAAGCCAAATTTCAAGTCTAAATCTAACAGAAAAAAGCAAAAGTTTTTACTATAAAATATCCCCGTAATCCCGTTGAGAGCCGTTTTCCAAAAATTACCGCTCTTAGCGGATTTCAATTCAGCAAAAGAAAAATGCAAACCAAATTTCATTATTATAGTCCTTGTAGCTCGAAAAAAGTAATTTTTTTTGTCAATACGTCCCAGTAACCCCCTGCAACCCCCCAGAACTTGATTTGCTTAAAATTTATTCTTAGTGGATCCCTATTCAACAAAAGAAACATGCTTAACAAATTTCAAGTATACGGGTCTAACAATTAAAAACAGGAATTTTTTTCTGTAACTCCTCTAGACCCCTCGCAAACATCTTTAGGGGTCAATTTTCATTTTACTCTTTGTTAGAGGAACTCTATTTCACGAAAGGAACATGCCTACCAATTTCAAGCTGGATGATCAAGTAGTTTAAAAATGGAAATATTTATCGATTACGCCTCTTAATCTCCCGAAATTAAACTTAGTTGTTGAAATTCGCGAAACCCATTTTGTAGCGGTTCTCTACTTTACGAAAGGAATCTGCTTATCAAATTTCAAGACTGTGCGTCTAACAGTTTAAAAATGGGGATAATTGTCTATAACGCCACTTGAGCCCCCGCAACGCCACTTCTGGGTCTGTTTTCACAAAACCCATTTTGTAGGAGAATTGCACTCTATGAAAGGAATCTGCTTAGCAAAATTTAAAGACTGTGCGTCCAATTAATTAAAAATGCAAAAAAATTATCAAATAACGCCCCTTGAACCCCCGCAACACCACCTAGGGGTCGATTTTCACAAACACATTTTGCAGTTTATTTCTATCCTATGAGAGGAATCTGCTAACCAAATTTCAAGACTGTGAGTCTAATAGTTTAAAAAAAGAAATAATTATTTATATCTGCCCTTAACCCCCCGCAACACCCCTTGGGGGTCAATTTTCTCCAAACCGTTTTGATGCGGATATTTACTCCATGAAAGAAACATTCCTACCATTTTCAAGCAGGTAGGTCAAATAGTTTAAAAAACGAAAATATTTATCTCTTACGCCACTTATTCCCCTGCAACGCCATTTAGAGGTCTGTTTTCCCAAAACGTTCTTATAGCTGATCTCTACTCTATGAAAGAAATCTCTTATCAAATATAAAGACTATGCGTCTAATAGTTTAAAAATGGAAATAATTATCTATAACGCCCCTTAAGTCCCCTCAACGCCACTTGGGAGCAATTTTCACGAAACCCATTTTTAGCGTATCTCTACCCTATGAGAGGAATCTGCTTACTAAGTTTCAAGACTGTACGTCTAATAACTTAAAAATAGGGATTTATAACGCCCCTTAAACCCCCCGCCCCGCAACACCCCTTGGGGGTCAATTTTCCCAAAACCCATTTTGTAGCGGATATTTACTCCAGGAAAGAAACTTACCTACCAATTTTCAAGCAGGTAGGTGAAGTAGTTTAAAAACGGATATATTTATCTATTACGCCCCTTAATCCCCCGCAACGCCACTTAGAAGTCTTTTTTAGAAAACCCGTTTTGTAACTGATCATTATTCTACGAAAGGAATCTATATATATATCAAATTTAAAGACAGCGCGTCAAATAGTTTAAAAATGGAAATAATTATCTATAACGCCCCCTATGCCCCTGCAACGCCACTTGGGGGTCGATTTTCAGCCAAAACTCATTTTGTAGTGGATCTCGTCTCTCTGAAAGGAATCCGCTTACTCAATTTCAAGATTGTACATCAAGTAGTTTAAACATGGAAACAATTATTATTAAAGCCCTTAACCCCCGTAACGCCCCTTGCGTTCGAATTTCGGAAATCCTTTCTTAGCTGATGTCT